>QANX01002318.1:32848-98823 GCA_003254975.1 Ochetophila trinervis | reverse complement strand
AAAAAAAAAAAAAACCTAACCTACCTCCACAACTACTTGTTTATGAATGTCTTCGCATGATGTTGTCTTTAGTACTTATCTGACGTCTTTTTTTTTCTTTTAGCAATGTTATGGTTTTGTATAAGACATGTGGTGGACCATTCTTTATTATTATTATTATTATGTTAATTTTCATATGGAATAAATGCATAAATTAAAATAAATTATTAGTCTTTGACAATTTTTAATTTAATAAATATATTATAATCATTTGAAGTCCGGTGAAATAGATGATAGCATCCATCACAGTTGATCATGCAGGCGCCCGAAAAAGTAATCTGGATTGGTTGTGTATGCGTTGCAAACGATCAAAGACGAAGGCTAGCAAGCAAGGGTCAAAGACGAACGCTAAATTTAGTTACCGTCGCATCTTTTTATTTAAATTAGAATTTTACTGTTTTATCCTTAGTTAATAGCCATTTTAAGTTTGTTTTAAAAGACCAATTGATCTTTGTCTATCTTTAACTGTTTTTGTCATTTTTATGTCTACATGTCAAAGCCGTTAGTTAATGCAGCACTGTTTTGTCACAATGTATTGGTATTAATACCAGGCTTGTCTTCCTTGTGAGGCAATTAGCATATTTTCCGCCATTGTTGTAATCCGAGAAGCTACTTGTTAGCTTGATTAATGAAATTAGCCTCCCCTAGCTTTCAGAATTGTTCGTCTGAGTTGATTAGTGGGTTTATTATTTCCAAATTACTGTTGTTTCTACATCAATTGGTATCAGAGCTCAGAGATTGCTATGCTTTTGCTATGGCCAACTCTGATGAAGGAAGCAGTCGTGTTCATGGTGAGGAATCCAACTTGAAGAACCTCTGGGTAGCTATACGAGGTGTGGAACAGAAAATTGACAATCTCACTCTAGAAATTTGTCAATCACTTTTAATCCTAGCTCAATGACCATTGGTGTCCCACCCACCCGCTGGAACTAAGGATCGAGAATTTGCTCGACCATTCCCAGCTACCATTCAAACCCCCACTCAAATAAATCATCCCTTACAAACCCATTCTGAACCACCAGATCTATCCCCACATTTTCATAAGCCATTACCCAATTACCAAAATAGACACCAAGGAGCTGAGAATTGTGACCCTAATGATGAAATTGAAGTTTCATTATTCGAAAAACCCCGATACATATTTAACCCCCCACCCTTTGGGCAACCAAATAGGTATAACCATCACCATGAATCTACTAACTATAAACTCAAGATTGATTTACCTAGTTTTGATGGGCATCTACATATTGAGGATTTTATTGATTGGATCCATAGTATAGATAACTTCATTGATTACATGAGTATTTCTGAAGTTCAACAAGTAAAACTCGTAGCCTATAAACTACGTGGAAGAGCTTCAGCCTGGTGGGAACATCTTCAAATCAATCGAAGAATGGAAGGGAATGAACCAATTTGATCCTGGCATCAAATGAAACAATTACTCAAGGCACTGTTCTTGCCATATGATTATGACTAGGTGTTATATCAACAGTATCATGGCTGCCAATAGAAAGGAAGGACTGTGAGTGACTATACTGATGAGTTATGCAGGCTCAGCTCCAGAAACAATCTACAAGAAACTGAAAGGCAACAGGTGGCTCGATACATCCATGGCCTTTCTATTCCATTACAGGAAAAACTTGAATTGAGCCTCATATAGAATTTGAATGCAACTGTCTACATGGCACCCAGAGTAGAAAAACAACAATTCAGGCCTACCCCAATTCACAAACAACCATCCAAATGGAAGCCAGATTTCTACACAGATAAACCAAAATACAATTCCTCTACAAACTCACGATAAGCCACTAACCAATCCTCATCCAATCAGCCCCAACAAAAACCCCATCCAGACACCAACACTCGAACCCTTGGAAAACAGCCAATGCCATATTCAAAACCAAACAAACCCCACCAATGCTAACTCTTATTTCATGCCTTTTCCACTTAAATGCTTTAGGTGCAACCAGCAAGGCCCCCAAAGAAGAAATCTCCACCTTAATGAAGATGTTGATGAATTTAGTTATGAAAAAGAGGACCCAACTGAAGAACCTACAAAAGAAATTGAAGAGTTAGCAGCTGACAAGGGAGAGCCATTGCTTTGCATTCTACAAAATCTGTTATACACATCCAAAACATCTTAACCAAACCAAAGGCTGTCCATCTTCAAAACTCGATGTATTATCAATGGTAAGGTGTGTGAGGTTATAATAGACAATGGCAGTAGTGAGAATGTGGTCTCTCAAGGTATGGTTAAAGCTTTGCACCTCCAGACTACTCAACACCTTTAACCCTACAAGATTGGCTGGATTAAGAAGGGAATTGACACCAAAGTTACTAAGCAATGCCAAGTAACTTTCTCTATAGGAAGTAGCTATGTTGACACTATAATCTGTGATGTGGTTCATATGGATGTCTGCCATCTTCTGTTAGGAAGACCTTGGCAGTTTGATAGGCAAGTGATACATGATGGCAAGGCCAATACCTATTCTTTCCTTTGGCACACCATGAAACTTGTCCTCCTACCAAATAACATCAAATCTCCTGCCTCACACCACCTGTATCCCACAAAAGGCCTACTAATCATCACTGAGGGTAGAAATTCCAAAAACTTGTCAAACCAACTGATTCAGTTATGGGATTCATACTGAAAGACACTAAGACTACAACAAGTATGGTTCCAAAAATGGTCAAACCATTGTTGAAAGAATACATTGACTTGTCACCCTCAAAATTGCCAAATGAACTCCCCTAATGAAAGATATCCAGAATAACATAAATCTTATACCTTGATCCAATCTACCTAACCTGCCACATTATAGAATAAGCCCTAAAGAACATGAAATCCTTCAAGGCATTTTGGATGTGCTATTAACCAAACACATAGTCAAACCAAGCATTAGCCTTTGTGCTGTACCTACCCTTTTAGTTCCTAAGAAAGATGAAATTTGAGAATGTGTGTATAGTAGGGCTATCAACAAGATTACTGTGAAGTATAGGTTTCCAATTCCAAGTTTGGAAGACATGTTAGACAAGCTGAAAGGATCTAAAGTGTTTTCAAAATTAAACCAAAAACTAGTAGGGACTAAAACAGTAGAATTAACTCTTTAGTCAGAGAGTAAAACAATCAACATCTTTCAATTATGTTTGATAGTAAACTCCATGAAGAGGTTTTCTACTTCCATGGCTGGCAATCTACGAATATGTCGTCGACAGCCAAATTAAGGCCAGTGACGAACTCGAAGTCATCGGAAGCCAGAAACACCACCGCATCAGCCACGTGCTTCTCCTTCAGCACCAATTTTGTTAACAAAAATAACTATAAACACAAAACGACTTTAGACTGGAAAAATAAATGGAAATCGAAACAAGACACATCAAATTTTTACATGGTGCAACATAGTGAACTCTATCTACATCCACGGTGCTCTGGTAACGGAGCTTATGCTATAATCTCAGAGAAATCCAGATAATACAACCTAAGCATGTTCTACACATAGTAGAACTATAGAAATCTTCTATACACACACTCAGAATGATTTACACTCAGTAAATCTCACAAACTCTCACACAGAAATTCAACAACAAGAAAGAATAAGATGAACATACAGAAAAACATGCATCTATATTGTAAAATTGATTTTCGACAGAATGGAAAAGACTATCTACAATCAGATCCTTTCTTAACCCCCTATGATCGCTATCAAAGAAAATTTCATATACAGAGCTTTTCTCAATACTCTCTCTCTTAAAACCCTAGAAAATTACATGACTAAAAACGACTTCGACGTAGATGAGGAATATGAGTGAAACAGTGCATGACAAGATCTGAAGAGGCTAAGAAGTAGCCATATGGAGTAATCTCAGAATCCTCAGAAAATCAACCGACTCCTAATGAAATGCACCGTATCACTAAAGGAATGCCAAATGCCAAAATATTAAATATGTAACAGTAGCAATTAAGAGTAATAACAGTAGTAATAAAAGAGAGTAATTACAACAGCTGTAATAATCATGATTAATAACTAACAATTCTCCACATAATCCTGAATTACTAAGAACTCCTCAAAAAATTAAAGCATAAACTCAAGACTATCATCACACAAAATAAAAACAGAAAAGAATTAGTTAGCTCCAATTTAGAGCAATCTCTTGCAAGTGTTAAATTTACCCATATGAAGTAACTTGGTTCCCATATCAGCTGGATTTAACTCTGTAGGAATGTTATCAAGACCAAACACACAATTAGAAATCAAACTTCTAATAAAATGATATCTAACTTCAATGTGTTTAGATCTCTCATGAAATATATGATTTTTACATAAATGAATAGCACTTTGACTATATGAAAATCACATTACCTCATGAGTAAAAACTTTTAATTCCTCTAACAAACCTTTTAACCATACAACCTCTTTAGCTGCCTCAGTAGTAGCTATATACTCAGCCTCTATAGTAGACAAAGCTACTACAGATTGCAAGTGTGACTTCCAACTTATATAGCTTCCACACAAAGTGAACATATAAGAAGAAACTAATTTTTGATTATCTCTATCACTTGCAAAATTAGAATCTATAAAACCAAACAATTCAACACAAATATTATTCTTCTTATAAATTAAACCCTCTAACTTTGTGGTTTTTGATATCTGATAAGCCACTTCATAGCTTCCCAGTGTCTTCTTCCAGGATTAGACATGTAATGACTTAAGACACTAATAACAAAAGCTAAATCAGGTCTGGTACACAACATGAAATACATAACAGAACCATCAGCATTAGAATAAGGCACAAAAAACATGTCCACTTTTTCAAACTCAGTAACTTGGCATTGATCACAAGACAGTTTGAAATGACCACCAAGAGGAACATTCATAGGTTTAGAATCTTCCATAGAAAATTTAGAAACAACCTATTTCAGATAAGATGATTGAGATAATTTCATAGTACTATTAGACATGTTTCTTTCTATGTTAATACCCAAAATTTTCTTAGCACATCCCAAATCCTTCATTTCAAACTTAGATTTCAATAATTCTTTAATACCTTGAATCACAGAAAGATTAGGACCAGCTAATAACATATCATCCACATACAGAAGTAAATACATAGTCTTATCATTCATTAAATCTTTAAAATAGAAACAAGTATCAAATTGACTTCTCATAAAACTATATTTAGTAACAAAAGAATCAAACCATTTATACCATTGTCTGGGAGTTTGTTTCAGGCCATCAAAAGATTTTTTCAACAAACAGACCAACTCAATATTTTCTCTTTAACCTTAAATCCCTCTGGTTGTCTCATGTAAATGATCTCTTCTAAATCACCATGCAGAAAGGCTATTTTAACATCCATATGTTCTAATTCCCAATCAAACTGAGTACCAAGTGCTAGAACAGTTCTAATAATGGTGTATTTAACTACAAGAGAGAAGATCTCATTATAGTGAACACCTTCAACCTAAGTGAACCCCTTGGCAACTAGTCTAGCCTTAAACCTCACAGGTTCATCACTAGACACATCCTCTTTGACTTTGTAAATCCACTTACACTCAACTACTCTTTGATGGCTAGAAGGTTTCACAAGATCCCAGGTTCTGTTTAAGTGTAAGGATATAATCTCTTCTATCATGGCTTCCTTCCAATTCCTAGAGTGTTTAGACTTAATAGCTTCTAAGTAAGCCTTTGGCTCGGAATCTAAAAGCTCTAGGAAAGCAATAAGGGGATAAGTTATATAATCAGCAAAGGCAAGTCTCTTATTAGGAATTATCTACCTTTTGGCTCTATCTCTAGTAAGAAGATATCCACGAGTAACTATTTCTTTATAATTAGAACTAGAAACTTCTTCACTCTCTAAACAGCCCTTGGGTTGACTTTGTAACCTCAACTCAGTATGCTCACTTAATTCAGTTGACTCAGGAGTGACTTCAGAAATCTCAAAAGGTTTACTCAAGTTTTTCTCCACCCTGGAAAATAACTCAAGCTCTCTAGAAAGCTTGTTGTCTTGACTTTCTAACTCAAGCTCACTCTGTCCTTTCTATTTACAAGGCATTTTACTCTCATCAAAGACAACATCTTTGCTTATAATGACCTTAAAACCTTGACCTTTCTTATCCTAGTGTGCATAAGCTGCACAACCAAACACTCTAAATTTTCTATAGTCGGGAACCTTTCTAGACCATATATTCCGAGGAGTACTAAACTATAAGGCAGAGGAAAGGGACAGGTTTACTAAGTAAGCAGCAGACATAATGGCTTCATCCCAAAATAAAAAAGGTAAACTAGAGGAGATAAGTATACACCTAACCTTATCTAACAAGGTCCTGTCCATCCTCTTAGCAACCCCTTTTTTGCTGAGGTGTGTACTTAACAGTTCTATGCCTAAGTATACCATTAGAGGTGCAGAACTCATCAAACTCCCTATTACAGAACTTAATGCCATTATTTGTCTGATGGGATGCAATACAATTATATTTTATGTAAGTTAATACTTGATTTGAGCATGTTTTATTCACTTAAAATAAATTAATTTGTATTTTTCTATGTTTTAGGTGGATTTGAGCTTAAAGAGATGAAAAATGAAGAAACATTGGCAAAATCGTAATCAAAAAGAAAAAATGAAGAAACAGTGGTAAAACCATAATTAAGCGAACAATGGTAGCAAGGCAATGCAGCCTAGGTGCATGCCCAGGCGCCTAGGTAAGCGCAAATTTGGTCATTTATGTGCGATTTTGTCAGTTTTAGTCCTAGATTTTAGTATAAATATATTTTATCATTGTTGTAAAGGGGGAGGCCGACTTTTAAAGGAATTTTAGCATTAGAATTAAGTTTTTCTCTCAATTTTGTGCTTCTAAACTTCTTTTCTTGGGTAGAAATAATTCTAAACTAGTTATGCAATTGTGAGACTTATTTTTATTTCAATATAATTTAATCATTCAGTTTATTTTCTTCTATGTTTGTTATTTATATTTTCAATTTCTCATAATTATAATTTGGTACCGTTATTTTTATGTGAGATTAGATTATTGCTAAATTGGATTCTCAATCGTATTTAGTTTTTAATAATTAATAGCAAAGATACTTTAATGGTCATGATCCCAATTTCTATTAATTGTCTATGAAAAACATAAATTAGATTAATACTTTGCAATGTTTGTAGACTTTGTCTTTATTTTGTTTTTCTCCTGTTCTTGATTATCTAAGATAATTCCAGGTCACGTTGATTCTAGATTTAATTTCAGAATTTATAACTAATTCATGATCGTATATAGTTTTGTGGATTTGACTTGGACTTGCCACTACTATAGTTTTGGTAGAATCAGTAAATAATTTTGGTGTTTACAACACACATCACTTTCCTAAGAACCTTAACATAATTTCCTACTTGGTTTTCTACTAAGGTCTTCCACTTTTTAAACTTATCAAAAGCTTCATCCTTAGATCTTAAGAGACTTATCCACACTTTCCTAGAGCAAATATCAACAACGGACATAAAGTAATGTTTGTTGGTTTGGGTTTGAATACGAGAGGGACCCCATATATAAGCATGAACATAATCAAGCACAGACTTGGCCCTATTCACACTCACACTAAAACTTAGCCTATGTTGTTTTCCTAAAACATAGTTTTCACAGAAGTCCAGCTTACTAACTTTATCCTTACCAAACACATTCATTCTATTCAGGTAATAAAGACCTTTCTCACTCATATGACCCAACCTCTGATGCCACAGAACAATATTATCAACAGAGTCATTGACATAAGTATTTAAGTAGTCATTACAGGTATTTCCAAGTAGTATATACATGCCATTTCTCTTGATTCATTTCATAACAATTAATGAACCTTTAGTTATTTTTATTATACCATTTCAGTTTTACGTATATAACCAAATTCATCAAGCCTGCCAATAGAAATAAGATTTCTTTTCAAATTAGGCACATGTCTAACATTAGTCAAGGATTTAACAGATCAATCATGCAATTTAAGTTTAACATTACCAGTGACAACAATATCACATGAAACCTTATTTCCTAGCATAACTTTTCCAGCAGTTATTTCGAAATAATCATAAAAAGCATTACCATCAAGGCACATATGGAAAGAACATTCAGAATCAAGAACCCATTCACAATCAGTAATAACAGAAGAAGCCATTAAAACTCCACAAGAAGCATGATTAGAGGAAACAGTAGACAGTTCACCAGTAACACTTATATTATTACTATTATTTAAATTTTGCCCTTTATCATTTTCATCCCTCTTTCTTTTATAACAGTTTTTAATCAGATGACCTAGTTTTTTACAGTTGTAACAAAGCCTATTACTGTTATTCTGATTACTAAAGTTGTTACTAAATCTTTGCTTAGAATTACTCCTCGAATTAAACCTGTTTTTATTAAAATTACTATGTTTACTATTAAATTTTTACTAAAGGCCTTCCTCTCACAAATAAACCTTTATTTTTAACTTCAGTTTTAAACTCTAATTCCTTAGACCTTAGAGCATTAGCAATTGAATCTAAAGTGAGAGAATCTCTATCATACTTTATTATGTTTTTCACATTCTTAAACGAACTAGGCAAAGAATTAATCAAAATAACAGAATAATGTTCTTCAGAGAATTTTTCACCACAATTAGTCAAGCTTAACAATAAACGATTATAGGCATCAAGATTAAATTCAAGATCTTTATTAGCATCCATTTTAAAACTAAAAAAATTTCTCTAATAAATGAATGCGATTAGACAAGGATTTAGTAAGAATTCAAGTTTAGTCCAAAGTTTAGTAGTAGATTTTACCTTGTTCACTTTTCGAAGCACATTATCGGACAAATGCAGTATGATAGTGCTAAAGGCAATTTCATCCATTTCTACCTTTTTAGTATCAGATGTAGGAACCATCGATTGCCTTAGCAACTTTCATTTGAACCAGTACTGCTTTCATATTTCTTCTCCACAGAAGAAAGTCTCCCTTACCATAAAAAATTTTCACTTCCACTTTAGCAGACATAATATAAATCACAAAGAGTAGGAAAAATAGATTCAAAGAAAAGAAAATTATATATATATATATATATCACACATAAGCAAATATATATATATATATATATACAACACTCAGAAATAAGGATTGAGACATAAAGGAAATTTTTATATATATTCATTATTCACCACACAGAAAAGATAAAAGAATAAACAAATTATTCAACACACAGAATAAAAACATAAACTGATCAACTTTTTAAGTTGATCTATAAACTCTTGTTCTCTGAAAGAAAACCAAGACCTCCAGTCAATAGCAAAAAACTGGGTTTAACCAAATTCTTTAAAGAAACTCTTGGTTTTCCTAGACAAACACAATCACACAGACACAAAGAAAGGCTCAGGCTCTACGGATCTTTAAAGATAAAAGAAAAACAAACAGTTTTTTACCAGAAAAACGATGATCCAAAAAGTAGACTCAGAGAGACAAGGACAAGCCCTAGAATCCAAAAAACACATGAAACAATAAAGATTTAAATCGTTAAACTTTATAGACCTACAACGCTTCCACTGCAGAGCCTTCTTAGATTAAAAGCAGAAACCCTTAAAAGAAAACTTAATAATGTAAGAACAAGAAATTTCAAGAAACAATGCTCTGATACCAAATGTTAAAGAAAATAACCATAAACACAAAACGGCTTTGGACTGGAAAAATAAATGGAAATTGAAACAATACACATCAAATTTTTACGTGGTTCAACAGAGTAAACTCTGTCTACATCCATGGTGCTCTGGTAACGGAGCTTATGCTATAATCTCTGAGAAATCCAAATAATACAAACTAAGCATGTTCTACACACAGTAGAACTATAGAAATCCTCTATACACACACTCAAAATGATTTACAATCAATAAATCTCACAAACTCTCACACAAAAATTCAACAACAAGAAAGAAGAAGATGAACAGACAGAAGAACACATAGAGCTTCCCTCACTACTCTCTCTGTAAAAACCCTAGAAAATTACACGACTAAAAACAGCTTCAGCGTAGATGAGGAATATAAGTGAAACAGTGCACGGCAAGATCTGAAGGCTAAGAAACAGCCACGTGGAGTAATCTCAGAAGCCTCAAAAAATCAACCGACTCCAAATGCAACGCACAGTATCACTAAAGGAATGCCAAACGCCAAAACATTAAATATGTAACAGTAGCAATTAAGAGTAATAATAGTAGTAATAAAAGAGAGTAATTACAACAGCTATACTATCAGGATTAATAACTAACACCTTTCAACAACAATAGCATCTCCACCATTTTCTCCACCTCCTCATTCTCCATCTTCAAGCTGTCACACATCATCGTCGTCGCCAACGTTCCCGGTGACACGCAGTTCATGTGGATCCCATCTTCCCCCAGCTGTAAGCTCACTGCCCTCACCAGCCCTGGTACCGCATGCTTCGACATCATGTAGTATGTCCCGTACTTGTACCCTTTCTATGCCAGCGCACTTGTTGTGCATATTTTGCTTCCTTTCACCTCATTTTCCTTCATGGCGCTTTCCGCGTGCTTCACACACGCTCCCATGCACATGCATTCACCTCGAAGACCCTATTGAATGCCAACAAGTATAGGTCCGTCACAGTTTGTGGGCTTTGGGTGATAATGCCGGCATTGCTGAACATGACATTGAGGCAGCCGTACGCAGAAACCGTGGAGTCCACCAAAGACTTCACCTGGCTCACGTCAGTGACGTCGTAGTGGATGAAGGTGCAGCTGTCGGAGTCGATCAATGCGGCTATGCTGCAACCTTTGTCATTATCGATGTCAGCGATCACTACGGCATGTGTGTTGGTGGGCAAAGTGGCATGATGTAGCTTCGCTGATTCTGCTGGCACTGCCATTGACTATTGCCACCTTTCCATGGAGCCTGTTCTTGATAATTGGTGGGACCTCGGGTGTTGAAATTTTTGGATGGAGTTAACTTGTGACGACCCGGATCTAGAGCTAGAGTAAGTGTGGGCGGGTGCAAGGGCACTGGCAGGCTACCTTACTGGCATAGCCAGAGTAAGTGTGGGTGGGTGTGAGGCACTGGTAGGCTACCTTACTGGCAGAGATCGGTGTCCAATCCCACATCGCCCGGGTGTGGAAGGGGGTCATGTGGTATGGTTCAAATGTAAAGTGAGCACTCTCTTAACAACCAAGGCCTTTTCAGAGCGTTTGGCTTCAGAGTTGGAAGAACTCTGGGGTTAAGCATGCTCCAGTGGGAGCATTCCTAGGATGGGTGACCCCTTGGGAAGTCTGACCAAAAACTCCATACCGTCTGAAGTACGGTGGCTAAATTTGAGACAATATTGGTTGGAGAGAGAGTGTGGTGTTACAAATGGTATCAGGGCCTGTACCCGACCGGAAATGTGCCAGCTAGGACGCTGGGCCTCAAAAAGGGGTGGATTGTGACGACCCGGATCTAAAAAGCTAGAGTAAGTGTGGGCGGGTGCAAAGGGCACTGGCAGGCTACCTTACTGGCATAGCCATAGTAAGTGTGGGCGGGTGCGAGGCACTGGCAGGCTACCTTACTGGCAGAGATCGGTGTCCAATCCCACATCGCCCGGGTGTGGAAAGGGGGTCATGTGGTAATGGTTCAAATGTAAAGTAAGCACTCTCTTAACAACCAAGGCCTTTTCAGAGCGTTTGGCTTCAGAGTTGGAAGAACTCTGGGGTTAAGCGTGCTCCAGTGGGAGCATTCCTAGGATGGGTGACCCCCTGGAAGTCTGACCAAAAACTCCATACTGTCTGAAGTGCTGTGGCTAAATTGGAGACAATATTGGTTGGAGAGAGAGTGTGGTGTTACAAACTTGTGCCTGGTGGTACTAGAAGAGTGTATGGGGATGTGTGTGTGAGAGAGAGAGAGAGAGAGAGTTGCCTCCTGTTTTTAGAAATTAAAATGGAATTTTGAGGATATGGAATTGACAATATATATATGCATTAACGGGCTAGACTATATCAATATACTAAATTTTAAAACTTCGTGTCCAATTTTATAGGTATTAAGTCGGATTCCAGATTTAAATATCAAGTTCAAGCTTTGAAATCCATAGATAGAGCTTAAAATTTAATTTGAAAATATTTTTTACTTAAAACATATTTTATAAAGAATAAAAACTAATATTATAATATTTTTATGTACTCAAAATATATTGTAAATTTAAATTGTAATAAAAAAATTATAAATTTATCTTTCAAATATAATAAATTTGATTTTGTTATACATATTAAATAAATAAAATTTTAATTTCATATTAAATAACTAAAATAATTAAAAGCTCAAAGTTTGGATAAACCTACGTGGTGAACTTTTTCTAACAGTCATTGCAGACGCACTATCTCACCGAGTTTATATATTTTAATGGATAAACCTACTTGTTAGGAATAGGTTTTGGCTTGCCAAGTCTCTTATGTTTAATGTTTTAGGCAGACCTAGATTTTTTCTTTTTTTTCTTAGCAATTTAGTTCTATAAGTATGCGTAAATTAGCCTGATTAGTCTTTTTGATTATTTTTTCATCCGTAAGCTATTTTACAGAGATCTTTTCGTCTTTCTAAGTTATTTTCATCATATTCCTTTCTTCTTTTTTTCTCTATAAACTTTTTGTGCATTACAAAATTACAGCCATAACCTTTTAAAATCAAATAAACCCTGCAATGGACGTGAAAAAGTTTGCATAGGAAGAATGTGAAAACAAAAATTATAAAAGTGACTTGTAAGATATCCCTAAACATAAAAAATATTAGTGCAAATTATCCTATTTTAATAGATCACTACTAGAAAATAGGGTCAAAAACGACGGTGAAAAAACGTCGTCATAAGTGTTTAGACGACGGACACAAAACCGTCATCAATTGAGGCGTCGTTGATACTCATAAAAAATCGACGACGGTTACCACACCGTCGTCTAAAACAACACCGAAGCCACGTAGGCGCCACGCGGCAAATATATCGACGACGGTTTTTACTATAAATTGTCGTCTATATAAAATTATCGACGACTGTTCCTTGTATTAACCGTCGTCGATATTATATATATATATATTGTAACTTATAGACGACGGTTCCTTGTATGAACTGTCGTCGATATTATATATAAATATATATTGGCATTTATATATATTTAAATATATTTATTTCATATAAATATTTTAATAAATAATATATTTTCAATTAATAAAATAATAATTAATATAGAAAACAGTAATAATATTGAATTATACAAAAGTATAAACATTTCTAATTAAAATAAAATTACAAATTATACAATACTAATTACATAATAACATTAACAATTACAAAATTTTTATACATAACTAATAATTAAACTTAACTAATCAAACGATGATTCCAAACTTGAAGGGTTCGAAATTTCTTCAGTAAAATATTCAGCCCAATCCTCTATAAATTTATCCACGAAGTCTTGTATCTAAATACAATTTTTAAACTATACATAAAAATTAAACAAATAATATTAATGCATTAGTAAACATAATATTATATATAAATTAACAATTACGCTAAAATTATACTTATAGTATTATGTAACTGAGACTGTGGTAATGATGAATCGACATTTATTATATCCCTCATCATCATGCATACATAATATGCACACTCATGACTTGTCGGTTGCAATGGTGCCTACAAAAAAAATAATTTAAAATATTAATTTACATAATTTCTAATACTTTACCATTAATGAAATAAATAATTCATTGATTTTACCTTTCCGCCTCGCCAACTAATTAATTTATTGTTTGACCTTTGCCTCTTTGGCTCATTCCATAATGTCCAAGCTCTATTTATATATAACATTTTATAAATAAAATAAACTATTAAAAATAAATTTAATCCTTCCTTGCTTATTAATCGCTTGAAATCAATATTAGCTTTGGTGTTGGCGGAATCAAAAAACCAAATATACCCCAAGTACGGGTCCACGCCACCAAACGTCCAATGAGCACTGAAATACACGTTAATATTAAAAATATATAATATACTATATATATTTAAGAAAGTTTTAAATTGAAAATATAATTAAATTGTACCGACAATGATATGGAATTAACCATATCCTATTGAAGTCGGGCTGTTCTTTCCACCGTCTGACCAATTGCTCAGCTTGAGATGCCAACATTTCAGGTCCAGCATTCTGCACCACACGTGGATCAATAAAAGCATATAACAAAATCTTCCCAGTGTGGATCATCTGTCGATATAGCTTCCTGCAAAAAAATATCATGTCAAATACAATTTAAGAAAATTTTAAATTGAAAATAAATTAATTATAACTTCATTTATAAATTTGTAGCTTACTTCATATAGAATAATACGCAATTAACACCCAAGTCCTGCATCTGACAAAATTGGTAGATATCCTCATGTGTCAGCACTCCAAGATGAGAATTGCCTATCATACCCCTTCCCAAGTTGAATTGAAGCTGCGTACATTGTTGGTTGAAGACAGTGGCAGCTACCATCTTCATTAATCTCAGCTTCGGTGGCAGGTCAAAGGTGATTAATTGCTGCTGACTTTCATTGGTCGGTGGAGATGCCCGCGAATGACGCGAATGGGGAGTACTATTCGAGTCTGAATGAGCTACTGCATTGCCTTTTGATGCTCGTACTGATATCTTCACCTGATCAAATATATAAATTTTAAAACAACATTATAAATAACAATTATTAATAACTTAATTATAATGAATAAATAAAACACTATAAATAACAAATATTAAAAACTTAATTATTTACCTCTTCTTCAGGTAAAATGACTAAAAATCTAGGTCATGGACAAAATGACTCCACAGCTTCTCCAACCAATGTGATGTCAAAAAATGATATAGGTAGGGCTGCATCAGGGACCAATGCCTTCTGAACATTGACCTACACGTTAAGCTCCCTTAATCGTATCCCATGACAAACAGAGTCTGGATCGGTCGTAGGGTACATCAATCCAGCAGCCACTATATTATCTCTAGTGCATACAGTAAGCTTGCACTGTAGACCCTGCAAAATAAATTGGCTGGCTTTTTAATTAAATAACAATTAATATATTAAATGTTTATTAAACAAAAATCTTACAAAAATTTACCTCCTCAGGTGTCATGAGATGTACTGGAGCTGGAGGAGTACTAAGATGTACTGGTGCTGGCGGAGTACTGAAACAGTGCGCCTCCTCAGCAATATTAGTGGCAACCCAAGTATTGTTCATATACTGATCAGTCATGAAATCCATATGTCATGGGTTGGCCACAAAGTCATCATGTGTCTTGGCTAGTAGTGCAGACAACAACTTATTACTCTCTTGGAGGTCGCGAATGATCTCAGATAGTTGTCTGATGCGCTCATCCTTTGCACTGTCCCTCTCTTTTGTTAGTTGAGTTCTATGTCGAGGAATGTGCAATAAATAATATATTACTAACAATGTAACCAACATTTAATAATTATCAAATCAATAATATAAAATAAATATATAACAATAAATAAATAAACAATAAATATAGAGATCTACAACGATAATTACACAACTATAATAAGCTTATTATTTTACTATATTTTAAAATTAACTACAACAACATAAAATATATAATAAATAACAATACTATATGAGATTATAACATATCAAATATTTAAACAAACTAACAAATTTAATAAATGGAAAACATATATATATATATATCATTGCAAAATTTAGATGTTCATAACCTAATAATTATAAAATAATTTATTCATGAAAATAAAATTATATAACTAATTTAATTTAAATGATAATGTAATAACATAAATATTTAATGTAGTTAATTACATAAAATTACTTACCTCGATAGTGAATTTTTTTACAAAAATCAACTTCAAGCTTCAATAAATTGATGACTTAAATTCTAAATAAATGCTACTTGAATATTTTTGATCACCACTAAAAGAGTTTGAACAAAAATTATGGGAGAAATGAATTTAGTAAATTTGATTGATAACCAAAATGAAAATATATAAGCAAAAAAAATTACTAACAGCTATATTTTTTGCAACGGCTACTTTTGCAACGGCTATTTTGAATGTTAAAACCGCGTTTCAGAGACTAAACGTAAGAGTGCCACGTAGACAAATATACACAAAATGATGACGGTTAAAAACAAAAACACCATCGTCGAAAATTGAAGACTATAGACGACGGTTCCTATAGGAACCGTCGTCTATACTTACATCGACGGTTCCTAAAGGAACCGTCGTCTATACATACATCATAGACTATGGTTCCTTTAGGAACCGTCGTCTATAGTCTTCACCATACATGTGGCGTCCACGTTGCTGCCACGTGTATTTTAGAATTTTATCAACGACGGTTTATTAATTAACCGTCGTTGTTGATGTAACTTTAGACGACGGTTGTAGATAAGACCGTCGTTGATTTTTTCTAACCGTCGTCTTATTTTATCAACGTCGGCTCTCTTTTATAACCGATATATATATAAAAGTAAAACCGTCGTCGATAACTTTTTCTGTAGTAGTGGATGATCGTGTGTCAGCTACTAGAGCTACTTTGAGTAATAAATAATATATTTCAACATAACAAAAGATATAAAAGAAGGTAAATTTATTTTTATTTTTTATATCTCTTATTGTCATGGAAATATTTAAGTTGAAATTCTGGGTTTCATGTCATACATCTCTCCAGAAGTTTCACTTTAAACGGACATATTATCATCAGTTGTCAATCGTTTATTTAGAAAAAAAAAGTCACAGATCTTGTTTTCTTTCTCATAATTGTTTATATCTTCGAAAAATAACAAATTTTTTTTATCACTATTAGTAATTATTATTAGTGGATCCAACTTTATATCACAAAATTTAATTGATTACAATTATTATATTTTATTTTAATTTTAAAATTCTAATAAAAAATAAATTATTTAATAAAAACCACATAAATTATTCCATAGCTATATAACTCTTATTAATAATCTGTTTAATAAATAAATAGTGAAATAATTTTTTTTTTTAAAATACAAAAGAGTGTTGCGATATTTTTTTTAATCGGTAAGAGTTCTGTACATTTATTGCTTATACTAAATTTTAGATCAAATATATTTATGAAGTGATATATAGTGAATAATATAGCAATATCTATCAGTAACAAGTTTATTTTTTATTTATTTTATAATTAAAAAATTATAAATTTATATTTAATTTATATGTACATCTCAAATATATTTTTTTTGTGTCGCTTTATTTTTACAAATGGAATACTGTTTTAGTATCTCACTAATCTTTAAAATATTATACGTTCTTATGGTAGCAAACATAAAAGGGTACTATAGTTGTCTCAGTCTAACTACAGACAAATCTATGTCAGTCCAAATATCATTTTCAATGAAATATTCTATCAATATCATGATAGTGTAGTTGCTAGTTTGCTACCCCCGACCATGACCAGTTTGTTTTTTCGCCGGCCCTCTTCTGCTATTTTTTAAATGGTAAGCAATATTTTCCAGTCATTTTTCAAACCGGTTCCACAAAAATAACTCAATTAATTTTTGAAGGGAGTTTTTCTTCACTTTTAATTCTATTTTGCTTTGTTTAATATTTATTAATTATTTTTTCTTAGTTTTTAAGCAGGTATTAGTAAAAAAAAAAAAAACGAATAGAAAAATTCAGAATCGAAATTATTTTTGAAGAATAATTGGTGGCTTTGTTTTGGATTGTCCCATCACGGGGATGTTCAAATATGATAATATCGTTTTAGGCTATAGTAAAGCCATAGCTTATACAAATTTTTTTTTAATTAATATTAATCTACTGATATTTAAGATTATCCTATTATTTGTTTAATTGCCGTGGTGTTTAAGTATTTGGAATGCAGTTATTGCATCAAAATTTTATGCAGTTCATCATATATATATATATATATATATATGTTAGCCTGGAACATCCATTTGTAAAAATCTAAATGCATGAGGCCTATATATGAAGGATTTTAAATTTCATATGTGGAAACCGAAAAATTAGGCTGAAATAGCCCATCATTGCATGAACCACATTTTTGTAATAGAAATATTTCGTTAGACTCTCTCTATTGCATTTACTTGCAACATTGAGTTTTTTTATTTTTTCTCTCTTGCTTTGAGAATATTGATTGAATTAATTGTTTCCATGGTGATTGTGATATGATGATGATGATAAAGACGATGACTTTGTTCAAAGGGGTTTCACAAAAATAACAAGTATTTACATTTTTTTCTTGCATCAAAATTTATGCAGTTCTTGCATCAACGTATTTGGCAAAAGTGAGGGAGTTAACATCTTTCTTTATTCTACAATGATTAGATGCTAAATATTATGTTTAGAAACTTATATTATGTATATAAATTTTCCAACTCAAAAATTTGGTCTAAAAATGTTAAATTTTGATTTATCATTAAACAAAGCAGAGAAAAACAGGTTTGGAAAGGAGAATATAATTGGATATTCATTTATAAGCTAGGGGAATAACTTAATTGTTGTGTTTGTATTTTACTGAAAGATGATATTATTTACAATTGCTTTGCCAGTATTATCTAAATTTTTTACATAGTTTATGCAAATCATGCTGTTTTATTAAGTATTTGCACTGATTTTATATATATTTTGTTTATGTCATGATCTGTTTGTGCATGGAATCTGCCAAGCGTAAGTAAATATTGAACTTTTTCTCTTCATATTTTGTCTACTTTTGAAGGTTTCATTTTCAAGGTTATTAGAGTTTTGTTGTTAGGGTTTCTTTAAACAACAGTGTATGGAGTATTGTTAGGCTCAAAGATAATTTGTAATAGAATATGGTTGAAAAGAATCATATTCTACAAAATTTGAAAACACCCTTTCAATATATTAGTAGGCTTTAGTGATGTATTAATTTAGCATATTATTTTGTTTATTGGTATGCGAGTGTATTTGCTTTAAGCATCTGGTGAGAATTTGGGTTTGCATTTTAAGATCGAAAGGGCTACACAAAACCGTATTCTATTCGCTAAGCATCATGGTATGTTTTCCCTGGCTATCTCAGTTAATAAATATACTTTGTATTTACGATATTCACTTACATGAATAATTGGCTGCGTGTAAATTTAGTAACATTGTAACTTGTTGCACAATGCAGTCTTCAGAAAACAAACACGTATTAGGAGGCCCGTCTGAGGCAGGGCCATTAGAGGCAGGGCTGTCAGAGCCATGCCCGTCTGAGACACGCCCATCCAACAGTAAAGGGAATCAAAAATGAAAAATGAACGGCTAGTTTGATTATTTGTAAGTATAATGGCTTTGATGTAAAAGTACAGTGAAATTACTAATGCATTCCTTAAAATGTCAAAGCAAAGCTCTTTATCCTCATTTTTTGCAAAACGAGCGAACGCGAAAAGATGAAACACAATGGACAGCGGCCAACCAAACAGGTTAGTTTGATTTTCACTTTCGTATTTGTATTACTTTTATTAAACAAATGCATATTGAACACTGATTTTGAAAAATATTTGCAGGCTATTAAGGAGTTGGGTAGAAAATGGAAAGACCTTGACAGGAAGGAGAAGACGCGTTATTGCGGTGAAATCGAGGACATCCGGACGTTTTACACATGATGCGTCCCTGAAAACGTGTGGTCTGTGGCTCATGGTTTCACAGAGGATGAGAAGAAGGATGTTGAAGACTTAGGGTTTGGATGCCTAATTAGGCGTAGATTAGCCTCGGTGGATAGATCCTTGGTGCTGTGGTTGGTGGACCATTTCAATCCTTTCAGCCACACCTTAGACGTACATGGGATGGTCTACAATGTCGGTCCAACAGATGTTGAGAGGCTGATGGGGCTGTAGGACGATGGAAGCGCGATCGATGCTTCCCATGACACAGCTGCGTTGGACAAGCTGAGGGCCAAATACACTTTGGGCAAAGGACCTATCCCCATCGCCGCACTGCACCAGATATTGGCCAAGAAAGAGGCGACTGGGGATGACTTCATAGTATCTTCACTATGTTCTTGATGGGGACGATATTGAGTCCCACGTCTTCCGTGTACATACCCAGCAATGACCTCAGCTGAGTTCAGAGTGCGAATTTGATAAGAGGGAAAAAATGGGCAACATGGACTTCAAACCGTCAATGCGAGGGCATCCAGAAGTATAGGAATTCCAAGTCACAGTACATATGTGGATGTTTGCCAGTGCTTCAGGTAAATCTGAAAACATCAATCTTTATTTTTTTTAAGTCATGTAACTTGTAATAATCTTAATTACTTTGTGTCAACATTTTTTCTTGTTTTGGTAGCTGTTTTATATGGACGTTGCATGGGTGGGAAAACATATAGTTTCCCGAAACATACCGGAAGTTTATGCTTGGGGCAATAAGGAGACGAAGAAATTCAAGAAGCTGTTTAATACTTTGCGATCTCAATCTGCAAATCCGGTCAGCTCCTTACCAATTCATATTTAGTGTACGTAAAGTTACTTCTAAATGCCATGTCCATGTTATTGTACTGTAACTGTAATTATCGATTTTGTTGACAGGCTGACGAGGCAGAATAGGCCAGAGACAAGTCCTCTCTGGTCCCAACTATTGACGTAACCGTTAAGATTCCCGTCGATAGTCAATCTATGATTGATGCTTCTCAGAAACTCAGTATTCTCACCAAGAATGTGGAAATATTGATGAAAGAGCTGTCTAGTTTCAAAAAGGAGGTCAAGGATGAGCTCACAACTCTTAAATCGGGGGTGACGTCCGACATAGCAGATTTAGTGAAGTCTGTTGGTTTGCTCAAGAAACCATTACGCCGAGACCCCCATGTTGGAGAAGCTAGTAGCATAGTCCGTGCATCGCGTGCCCATGCTTCCCCTTCCCTGGTGAAAGTCACCCCTTCACGATACCAATCTGAAACTCGAGCAATCCAAGATATATCCACGGATAATGAGGAGCTGAAGAATGCCAAGGCGGCTAATTCTGTGCGAAACAATTCTTCATCTAATTTTGGAGAACAGTTTGGCCGCCAATTGAGTAGTATCGCCACTTGCCTCGCACACAGTGAGGTCCGTAAAGGATATTTCCTTAAACATAATCGTAAAGTAACGATAAAATTGATTTCCACTTTTGATTTAATGTTTTTGTACGTAGGGTGGCATTGGGGAGGGTCATATCATCAACGCTGGTCCGTTTCGCATGCATAGCTCATTTCCAGAATCAAGCGTGAAGCTATTGCAGTACGCATTCGATAAAAATCTCAATGACATGTATTGTTTCATTTGTTACGATGCATCGAGTCATGCTATTTTTAAACTTCACTGTTCGTATTGTTTGTATATCACTGGTTTTCCACTTTTCTTTACTGACTTAATATTCGCATTGCATTTGTGTTGCAGCGAGATAATTGTTCAGACGCAACATCTTTATTTTACCCGATCCGATATCCTATGTCTAGCGCCTGGTGAATGTTTTAAAACCACTATAAGCTACCATCTTTACATGCGTAGTAAGTATGATTCTTTCATAAACGCGGTACGTTTGCCATAATTACTATATTTTTTTATTGTTGTATTTAAACGCGGCTGTTTAGGTAATTGACATAGCTGTGGAAGCATTCACATATTGTGAAAGGTTGCAATACCCTCCACAAGAGTCGAAGCAGTGGTTTCTGACACCGGCTTTTCAAGTAAGGAACTGTATTTTAGTCTAAAATGTCTGTGTACATGGAACTTTTAACATGTTCCATGTCACTCTCTCTTTGTCGTATTTGTTGCCTCACATTAAATGTAATGTTATAGTGCTACTTCTACTTGTGCAGCAAAAGGTACTTGATCGTGCAAATACTATCGATGACATTATAGTGTTCGCAAACACATGGAAATTCATCGCCAAATTCTGTGGGAAGCTTGACTACTGTGAAAAGGTTAGATGCAATTGATGAATTTAATAACGTTTTCCATTGCTGGCAAAAGTTGAAACAAAATTTTCCTTTGAGATTCTATCCATCCATAAGTATACGAACCCCACACTCATATATATATAGTTGATTTGTTATATGTTACAAACGAACAATTTTTTCCAAAATAATTTTATTGTGTAGATTTACATTCCTATGAACGACAACAATGGGCACTGGTATCTTATAGTTGTGTATGTCAAAGATATGGTCTGTGAGATTTGGGATTCTTTACCAAATCCAAGGAAAAGACGCAAGCGAGATATTGCAACTCGCTCGATGGTAAGTTCGCATTTGTTTTTGGAACTTGTCTCCGACACCATCAAAATATAGCTAATTCATTTTAGTCTAAAAAATTGGTGCATATGTTGATTTTAGTAACCATGGTTTTATGACATAATAGGAGCATCCTTTTGCATGCGACAGTTTAACTGCTAACATTTTTCTTATTTAGTTTATTCGTGTTCAACGAAATTTTTTTGTATGGTCTGCATGGAACTGTGTTGATATTGCTCTGTATGGGTCTGTGATTTAAACATTTTGAACTATATTATGTTTTTATCTTTTATGAAACTTAAATCTTGGTGTAACGTAGTTAAAGGCTTTAGATCTCGTATTGGCCGAAGAGATAGCAAGAGTGTACAAAAAATAGTATTCGTTTGAGTCATTCTCCCTTTGTAAACCCATAAAATGCATCACTTAAGATAACGGGTTTGATTGCGGGCTATTCGTTGTCAAGTTTATGGAGTCATTCAATTTTTCCTTATCAAGGGTAATTTTTTCTGCCACTTTAGTTTAAATTGTTTCCATGTGTATATTATATAAATTTTTCCTATTCTACTGTCTCAATATGAGGGACCCGATTATAGTTTCATCGATCTTATTTCTTGTTTTTCCCGTAGTTTGACTCACAGCTTGAGCGGTGTTTCATGGCTATGGATCTCATGTTCGAACCCCACAATCTAAGGTTGGGTCAATTGATGCAAACCGTCAATGCTCATTACAGAGGAGTAGAAACGGCATTGATTCACCCCATCCTACCAAAACCAAGTTTCCATCAGTGAGAGGGAGAAAGAAATGTAGAAGGAAACATGTATGAATCCATAATTTCCTTTAGGGTTCTTAGAACAATTTTGTAATCGTCATATTTTTGCATTTTTCGATTCTTTAACCGTGTATATATATCTTGTAGGAGCTGCTCTATAAAATTTAGATTTTGTAAACATTTTCTATGTTTTATCCAGCCACCAATAGTGCTATCATTAACTTGCAAGATTAATTTCAAAATTTTTTACTGATCCTCCATAAATAACGCTGGACAACTTTGCCATACCATTTTTGTTGCCAATTCAGCTCAAATAACCAAACTGTGTCATATAACCAAACTTTCTTCACGGGTTGTATTTTACAAAATTTATGGCATACTTTACCAAAACGTTTACCTCAAATATTCAGATTCTGAAGTAAAGTACATATTTAAACATTACACCGTGAGTCCTAATAATTTAGCGATGTTTGTGCAAAAAAAACTGTCGTCATCATAAGCCATTACCATTAATGAATAGACACGTAGAGGGCAAGTACTTCCAACCAGCCTGTTGCTAGGTCTTACTGCATGCCTGAAATTTAAGATACAATACATACAAAAAATTATTGTCAAACATCCAATTTTTTGTTTAGCCGGACAAGGCGCATGACTTTGTGCCTTGTATAACATCTGTTCTGCTCTGCCCGATACAAAAGATTGCTTGCCTAATCCAAGAACAAATAATTTTACCGGACCAGGCGCCTGCCATTGCCCCTGGTATGACGCCTGGTCCGTTCTGCCGTAAGTTGCCATATACAACAAACATGTGAAAATTTAAAAAAAAAAATTGCTGGACTAGGCGCTTGCCATTGCGCCTGGTATGACGCCTGGTCCGTTCTGCTGTAACTGGCCATATACAACAAACATGTGAAAAAAAAAATTGTAGCTGGATTAGGCGCCTGGTATAAAGCCTGGTGCTCTATGCCCTTTATGGCCAGAGCAAAATATGCAGTCAAAAATCCCTTATCAAAATTTAGAATGGTTAAACAAAGTAACGCTTGCACATCCTTAAATATAATGAAGTCATTTCTATATATGTATGTATACCTAGAAACCACCATTGCATATGCGTGGGTGCCATTTGTGGGTCACCATTACTAAAATCCAATGTGTTCGAGCCATATTTTGGGGGGCTAAGGTCAACAACACTACTTTCTTGGTTTCCGAAATTATTTTCCTCATATTCATGAATGAAATCTATATTGTTTGAATATTGGACGCCAAACTTACTCTCCATTTCTGCTGACTGATCAAGTGGTTCCTTAAACTGTTTTGCACAAGTTCACTTGATGTGCCCCGGTTTCTTGCATGAACCATATTTTCTTTCTTTTGCCTCCTTGGTTCCCCCCGAAATGCCTCCTTTCATTTTGGCAACCACCGGATCCTGTATAACATTTCTTTTACCTCGGCTATGGCCCATCCTCAACTCCGTTTGGTCATGCACGGTTGCCGGACGTATAGCTAGACGCGTTATGTCTTTGGTCGCCTCCCTATATCCTTGTTCTGACTTTGATCCATAGAGGCAAACTTTGCTACAGTGGGCTACCAAGGCGCCGTACCTAATGGTTGATTTCATGTCATTCGTTTTCTCTTGCACTTGATCATGACAGTTTGTCCCCAATTTTGCATCTTTTCTCCACCTTTTTAGTAGTAGGGAATTGAGAATGGCTCGGAGATTCTCTTGTTTAATTACGAAGATTGCGTGACTGCAAGGAATGCGGGTGGCATCGAAAAGGTTGCATGCGCATTTTATGTGATCATGGTTGTAATCGTACGATACCAACCAGCTTAGTTCAGGATGCATGAACTTTGTGACGATGTACATACGCTTATCCCCGTAGTCCATGCAGTCAATCATGTAAAGACCCCCATGTTCCAACATCTACACCCTAACCATTTTAAAAATTTTCCCCATGTAAATTTCAGATGCTTGCTTCTCAATTACCTGGATATGCGTACTTAGGACTGGGAAACTGTATTTGGACACAACATCATCCGTGACCTCTTGGTTCTTCAGTCTTGAAACGGCCTTATCAATAGCAATTATGAATTGATATAGTTTGTGTCGACCCTTACTCTATTTGTTAATAAACGCATTCATGCTCTCGCATCTCTATGTGCTACGCATGCCAGCAAAAAATTTGCCTTTCATGAATGCTTCCGCCCAAATGTCTCTTGTTTCATGCATCGTTTTCAGCCACGCATTACTGTGAGCATCAAATTCTTCGACCATGCATTTTCAACGGCTATCAAACTCTGACGAGGTGTATTCACCAAGCATAAGAGTTGTGAATACCCTAACCATTTGCACATCGTGCAAATTTGCCATAGCATTTCTCTCTAAATGCCAAGTGCATAACCGATGGTTAGAGCTAGGGAAAACAATTGAAATAGCCTTTCGCATTGCTTTGTCTCCATTTGTAACAACGGATACTGGCTGCTTTAAGCAACCATGTGTATATTTCCACTATTTCATCACCAATCAAAGCCATACCAAATATGATGGTCCGATAGTGATTGTTGACACCAACTAAAATGACCAAAGGTTTTCCGTACGTGTTGGTTTTGTACATTGCGTCAAATGCCACTACGTCACCAAATATACTGTAATCGAAACGTCCTAGTGAGTCGGACCAAAAAATATTGCATAGACGCATGTCAGCATCTACGGTGTAGCTGAAAAAAGTGTCAGGGTCTAACTCCCCCTTTGTCATGAAGTGTGCAATCAAAGTCTCCGAATCAATCAAGTTTATGCCGACGTTGCTTGTTCTCATGAACTGGTTATGCAAATCAGTGCGCTGAAATCCAACGTGTTTGAATCCACCCGACTGCTCAACCATGTAGTCCATTATTTTACTTGTTCCTATGCCAACACTGTACATCGCCTGAGCTTGGGTCAAACAGTCTCCATCAATAGACCAATTAGAACGAAGACATTGTGTCTCATGCATTGCGAGAAGAGGATGTGAATGTTCCACGAAAAATATAGAGACATTCCATTTGCCGGTCACGCAATTCTTAACGACGCCAAATGTAGCTTTGCACCCTTCCCGAGTTATTGCCTTCGCTTCATGTGTCCGGTTACTATAGTCCGACCAAATTGAACTTCTATACCCCTCTTTAGCACACACCCATAAACGTTTACGTATCTCACCATTTGTATATTTCTTCATGTGGAATCTACGTATACCAAAACCAACTATGTTCGCATACATCACGTAGAAGTCGGTTGCTTCATCTAGAGTATTAAACTCTGCGCCAATAATATCATTGCATGTCAATGGGCTATATGTTTCCCATTTGCAAACAAATCATTTCATCTTACTGTATTGCCTTTAGTCGGAAATGAACTTGCCTGTGAGTCGGCCATATAACCTGCAAAAAGAGGTTCCATTAGTCAAGTTTCAAGTGGGTTGATATTCAGATTTTTATAATTTTAAGTGCACACATTTGAAAAAATGTAATAATTCGAACAAATGATTGTTTATTGCACATATAGCTGAATAAATTTATGTTTTACACATTTGGGCATTTTTTGTCATGTACCCGCGTAAATGCCATGTTACCCATGAAAATTGCAAAATGAAAACATGAACCACAAATTAAGTGCGAATATAATGGGTGGGAAAGTAAATTTGGTGCGAAAGACAGATTGGTGGAAGAACCTGTGTCATATAAGATCCAAATTTCAATTTCAATTTGGTCAAATGCAATAGGTGGCAATCAAAAGTGGTTTTGTCAAATTTTTGGATAGAAAATTTGAAACAAATACGGTTAAATTAAAAATTTAAAATAAATAAATTGGTGGTCTTATATAGAGCCATATGGCCCCCAGTTCGGCTAAATTATTGTCCATATGTGCATCTCTTCACTTGAGAAAAATCCCAATCCTGAAGTTATAGATAAGCCCATCGTCTCTTCAAATAACATTTACGCACAAATTTTTTTTTTTTACTGTAACAATCACAAGCTCTCTCTCCAGCAAATTTTTTTATAGCCATTTTTCCAGTATTTTCCTCCCTTGGTATGTCATTCGTGGCTCATACGCCTAATGTATGTAGTGAAATTTTCTTTTTTTTTGAAATTTTGGGTATGAGACACGGATATTTCATTTATTAACCTGTTGGCTTTTTTTTTTTTTTCATTTTTTCCCTAAACTAACACTGTGGGTTTGGTGTTGCTGCTTCAAAACGTCCAGAAAAGCCTAGGAATAAGAAATAATTTTCCAGTATTGTTGTGTGTAAATGTTTTGAAATATTTACCTCGATATATGTAGGTCGATTCTTCGATTGCTGACTATGTAACTGGAGCTCTCTCTGTTTGTTAAAAATTGACAAATGCAGAATTCGACGAAGAAGGAGCTGTCTAGTGTCTGGAGCCTAATGAGGAAAGGTTGAAGGTGAAAACACAGGTACGCTGGTATTGCGAAACAAAAAGCATAAATTAATTCGTGCATTTAATAGACCGGGTAGGTTGAAATTCAGTAGTTACACGTAAGACAAAATTACTGAAAATAGAATAAACTTACTAAGTATGGAAGAAAGTTACATATTTTGGAAAAAGTTACACCGTATGACAAAATTACTAAATATGGAAGGAAATTACTTAGTATGGAATAAAGTTACATATTTTGGATAAGATTACACTGTATGATAAAATTACTAAATATGGAAGGAAATTACTAAGTATGGAAGAAAGTTACCTATTTTGACAAAAATTACACTGTATGACAACGTAAGACAAAATTACTGAAAATGGAAGAAAATTACGTATTTTGAAAAAAATTACACCGTAAGATAAAATTACTAAATATGGAATGAAATTACTAAGTATGGAAGAAAGTTGCATATTTTGGTAAAAATTACACCATTTTCAGTAATTTTGTCTTACGTTGTCATTCGGTGTAATTTTTTCCAAAATATGTAACTTTCTTACATACTAAGTAATTTCCTTCAATATTTAATAATTTTGTCATACAGTGTAATTTTTGCCCAAATAAGTAACTTTTTTCCATATTTAGTAATTCCTTTCATATTTATTAATTTTGTCATACGGTATAATTTTTTCTAAAATACGTAACTTTCTTCCATACTTAGTAATTTCTTCCATATTTAGTAATTTTGTCATACGGTGTAATTTTTTCCAAAATATGTAACTTTCGTCCATAATTAGTAATTTTCTTCAATTTTCAGTATTTTTTTCCATAATACATAATTTGTTCCAAAATTAGTAACTTATTTCCATAAATTGTAAGTTTTGTCTATATGAAGTAATTTTTTACTAGACAAATGGCATCTTCCTAGCCACACAACCATTTTGCCGCCCAAAATAATTTTTCCCCCCATTTTTCCCCTCTTGCAACCGGTTTGGTTTTTTTTTTTTTTTCCAATTATTTTCTTGCCAAGTCTCAATCATGTAAGGGGGTCTCCAAAGGGGTTCATTTGAAGGAGATTTACTTGAGTGGAATCTTCATTTTCAATGAAATATTCTATCAATATCATGATACTATAGCTGCTGGTTTCCTTAATGTTTATTTTTTCTTTTAGGGTTTAGGGAAAAAGAAAGTAATATTTCAGGGTTTATTTTTTCCTTAATGTTTATTTTGTNTTCTTTTTCCAAAAAAAAAAGACATATCTATATCAGGATTATATGTTAAGAAAGTATTTAGCGAATGAACTGATTTAAAAATCTTTTTAACTTGATAGGAGTCTGCAATAGGAGTCTGTATCACTAAAATCTATCTTTCTCGTGCGGTACCAGCGGAAAAAAGCACATGAGTCCAAATGGAACTACAAAAACTCAAACCACAACTTCCATATTCATAGATATAATAGTTCGGTTAGTTCCTACCACTTAGCTATACCTTTGTTATTTTATTATTATTCTCCACTTACTCTCCTATAAATCCATTCTCTGGTGGTTACTAAAACCATGACCCAAGTCTTTTTCATCTCAAGGGACACCTCACCACCTATTTTTAGTGGACTATATGGTATTGTCTTTTCGCCAACGTCCTTTGCATTACAAAATGTTAATCTCAGTTCAATTATTCGGCCATAAGATACCACGTTATCTATCACACCTCCCCCACATCACTCTTCTTTTGCAATTTCACTGGTGATGATCACGAGTCTTTATTCTTACCCACACATCCACACTGTCATATTAGCTAAAGGATAAAATCTTGAAAAGATGGCATTGTTGATCGAAAATCTTGAAATGATGGAATTATTGATCCTTTCTCTGCCTCTCTTTGCCGCTGCACTCTTCTATCTCCACTACTGTGCGTGGAATCCCAGGCTATCCACCCAGATAATCATCTAATTATTTTTCTCATTTAATTTTTTATTTCGTCTTAAATTTTAAACATAATTTTTTGCATCTTATATATTTCATTATGAAGTTTTTTCATCCTACAAACTTTTAGTATTTAATTTTTTTCTATCTTAAATTTGTTTTTTAATCCTAAATTTTTTCATTAAAAATTTCTACATACTTTTGCATCTAAAAAGTTTTTAGGATAAAAAATTATGATGAAATAAAATTTATGATAAATTTATTTTTGCAATTAAGGATGGGAAAGAATTAGAAGAAAAAATTTATTAGGATTAAGAATATTCATGATGAAAAATTATATAGGATGACCAAAAATTTTCATGATGAAAAAAAAAATATTCATGTTAAAAAAATATATAGGATGGAATAAATTTTTATAATAAATTTTTTAGCAATTTAGAGTGAAATAAATTTAGATGTAAAAAGAGTAGAAAAATATTTCATGATAATATTTTTCAGCAATATAGAAAAAAATTAAAATTGCTAATCAAGAAATAGAAATTATTATTCCACTTCAGCTTCTTCTTTTTTCTTTAAGCTCTAGTTTACTCAAATTTTCTTAGTATTTCTTAGTATTTCTCAGAATATGAAATTGTTGATCCTGCTTTCTCTGCCTCTCTATGCCGCTGCACTTTTCTATCTCTACTACTGTGCGTGGAATCCCAGACGTTCCACCACACACAGTGAAACAAATAATGAAAAGCTTAACAATCTTCCTCTCCTGCAAGGACCCAAATGCTGGCCTGTTATCGACGAAACGTTTGAGTACATTCTGGGATCTAGAAATGGCACTCAGGATAAATTCATAGCCCAGAGGAGGGACAAATATGAAACAAAAATTGAAAGAAGAAAAACTGAAGAAATAAACACATAGATGATTTTCCAAAAAGCTTATTTTATTTTTATTGAATACCATCAGCTATTTATATAGCTTTTACATGAACATGGAAACAAGAAAATAGGAGATCATGCCCATTAAGAGTTTAACAAGCACAATTAATGGAAATTAAAACAACCCACTAACTCTAAGTTAGTTTTATGATCTAAAACAAGAAAATGACAATAAACCATGTTCTGGAACATGGCCAATTAATCAGAGTTTGCACTAATTTTAACACTCCCCCTTAGTGCAAACTCACTAGTAACAACTCCAAGAGCTTCCCGGAGGTATTGGAACTTTGGTTTCACAAATGCCTTTGTAAAAATGCCAGCCACTTCATCATTGGTAAGAACATTCACCATCTTAATTTCTTCACTCAGCACCTTCTCACGAACAAAATGATGACGAACCTCAATATGCTTTGTTCGTGCATGAAAGACAGGATTTGATGCAAGCTTGATGGCACTTTCATTGTCACATTTGATTTGCACAGCATAGCCAACTTCAGATAGCATATCTCCAATCAACCTTTTCAGCCAAATGCACTCCTGTGTAGCCATAGTTGCAGCCACGTACTTTTCTCTATACTTGAGAAAGCAATAATATATTGCTTCTTGCTACACCAAGAGACCACTGTTGAACCTGTGCTAAAACAATATCCTGAAGTTGAGTGACGATCATTTATGTCTCCTGCCCAATCTGAGTCAGTAAATCCACTCAAAAATAAATTATTACACCCTTTATACCAAAGTCAATAACTATAAGTTCATTTTACATAATGTAAAATTCGTTTAGAAGCATCAAGATGAGTAGTTCTAGGTTCTTGCATAAACTGTGAAACAACTCCAACAAAATATGAAATTTCTAGCCTTGTGATGGTTAGGTAGGTTAGACTTGCAACAAGCTGCCGAAATTTCATTCGATCTTTCAATGGCTTTCCTTTATCTTTCTTCAACTTGAGATTTAACTCCATTGGAGTAGCTTTCTCCTTTGACTCCCCCATGCCAAAATGCTCCAGAAGGCTCTTTGCATAATTCCTTGGAGAAATGAAATATCCTTGTCTTGATTTTTCAACTTCCAAACCAAGAAAACAACCAACTTCCCCTAGATTTTTCATCTCAAAACTAACAGCCAAGCCATTCCTCAAAACAGAAATTTCTGACTCATTATCTCCAGTTATTATCATATCATCAACATATAATGATACCAAGAGATGCACATTAGATTCTAATTTAATGAACAAACTAGAATCAGAGTCAGAAACTCTAAATCCACAAAAAAATAAGGTATGAAGCAACTTTACCATACCAAGCCCGAGGTGCTTTCTTTAAATGGAAAACAAAGTTTGGAAATTGTTTAGAAACAAAACCATGGGGCTGCTCCATAAACACTTCACGATCCAATTCTCCATAGAGAAATGCATTCTTCACATCTAGCTACCACAACTTCCAACCTTTAAATGCAGCAAGGGAGATAAGAGTTCTTACAGTCACCATTTTTGCTACTGGACTGAATGTCTCCTCATAATCCAAACCATAAATTTGAGAGAAGCCACGAGCTACTAATGAGCTATCAATAGTACCATCAGACCTTTTCTTTAAGCGAAAGACCCACTTACAAGTCACTGGCTTGCACTTTTCTTGCATGGGTACCAAATCCCATGTCTCATTCTTGTTTAAAGCATCAGTCTCCTCCTGCATAGCTCTTTCCCAATCTGGACAGCCCTTTGCTTCTTCATAGCTTCTTGGTTCCTCTGCAATAAATGCTCCTATAAAGAAACAAGACGTTACGGTGAAATTATTAAGTTCTACCTCATAATCATTGAGGTAGTCTGGCTATCTTTTCTCCCTTGTTGACCTCCTCACACCAACATCTCTCCTTATAGTATTTTGAACTGGGAAATCACTTCCTTCCTCCTCAACACTAGGTGTTTGCACTTCAGGAAACAAAGACTCCAAATTTCCTTGATCATCACCAAGAACTACAAACTTTTGGGCAAAAAATAAAGATGATACCTCATCAAACACCACATCTCTAGAAGTAGTAACCTTCTTTGTCTCTGGATCCATGCACCTCCATCCTTTCCTATGTGATTCATATCCAACAAAAATACACTTCTTTGCTTTTGGATCAAGCTTGGTTCTATTAGTTTTAGGAATATGAACATAACAAATAGAACCAAAAATCCTAAAATAACTCACATTAGGCTTCATATCATACAAAATCTCAAAAAGAGATTTTTGTGTACCTGGCCAATGAGGTAACATGTTACTCACATAGCAAGCACACTGTGTAGCTTCTGCCCAAAGCTCCCGAGGAAGATTCTTATCATGCAGCCATGAAAGATAAATTGAAGCTAAATATGCAAGCTTCCTTTCTGCAACTCCATTTTGTTGTGGGGTTTCTGGGCAAGTCATCTGACGAAAAATACTATTGTCATCACAAAGTTTGAAAAATTCATCAAACACAAACTCACCACCATTGTCACTTCAAAGGCACTTGATCTTCTTCTCAAACTCTTTTTCAACGGCACCTTTAAACTCCACAAGTTTGGTCAAAGCCTCACTTTTCTCCTTCAAAAATTTCACCCATGTGAACCTTGAGTGATCATCCACCAGAACCATGACATATCGATGTCCACTATAACTTGGTGTTCTTGTTAGTCCCATCAAGTCTGTATGAACCAATTCGAAAAGTGTGGATCTTCAGTTTGATGACATCTTAAAAGGAAGATTATGTGATTTGCCAAATTGGCAGCCTTGACAAATCACATCTTCACGAACATTCTTCAATGTTGGAATGCCATCCACCAAGCTTTTGGAAGAAATTTGCTGCAGCATTTGGTAGCCTACATGTCCCAAAAGAGCATGCCAAACTGCAGCACTATCAGTCTGACTAGTCTTCTTTACATAAGCTTCACCTGCTGAATAACAAATAGAGAACCTTTCTTCTTTCCAGTAAAAAGAACATTAGAAGAAATCTTCTTCACATTATCCAACACCTTCACATCACTAGGACTAAACAACACATATTTTCCAGAATCAGTAATTTGGGAACTGAAACTAAATTTTTAGTCAAACCTAGCACATGATAAATATCATCAAGCTTTATGCTTCTAGTTTCATCATGAGCTTCAGTCATCACAACACCTTCTTTTACCACTGGGTAGGTTGAATTATCTGCAGTAACAAGAACTCATTCTCCACAATGATCCCGCACATCGAAAAATAAAGAATCATCTCCAGTTACATGGTGAGAGCATCCAGAGTCAATAATCCATTCTTCCTTTTTGACATTGCTGACATAATTTGCAACGGCTTCAATAATAAAGCACTGCTCCCATTCAGGATTCTCATCTTCATCATTTGTGCATGCCATATTTTCTTTGTCAATCTTCACATGACAATTCCTCCTGATGTGACCAATTTTGCCACACCTGTAACATTTAATAACTTTCTTATTTTGTGAGTTGTTACCTTTTTCTGCATTTGATTTTTATTCTTTGTTTTTGTGTTTGGAATCCCGTTCTTTGTTTTTGTTACTGAATACATTTGGCTTGTTTTGCTTTCCCTTCAAAAAGAGAACAACATCTGACTCATAATTCTTGGCCATTTGCTTTGCTAGAGCTTCCTAATTAGAGAGGAGATTCTCCAATTTCTCTACAAAAGGTTGTTGTAACCATCCTTGAATAGAAGTAACGAAAGGTCCATACTCCTTCTTCAATCCACAAATGAGATACCAAATCAAACGAGCTTCGCTAATTTTCTCATCCGAATCTATTTCTGAAATCTCAGCACAAATACTTCTAATTTTCAATAAATATTCTGAAATAGACATACCTCCATGCTTCAACATGGCCAGTTCATTCTCCAACAATTGCAATCTTGCAGTATTCTTCTTGGTAAACAACTTTTTGAGCATTTCCCAAACCTCATTTGGAATGCTGAGATCACGAACATGATCAATGGACTCCTTGCTGATTGATGTCCTCAAAGCAAAGAGAGCCTTTCCGCATTTGATCTTCCACTTCCTTCATGCTTCAGCATTTTTCTAGAACATTTGCAAGAATTGTTGCTTCATTATCAACAATTGAATCCCATAGATCTTGACCTTGAAGGTATGCCTCCATACACAATTTCCAGTATTTGTAATTTTTTCCTACAAGCTTCTCCATCCCACTCTGAATATTTGCCCCATTTGAGACCTCCATTGGAGCAACCAATAACCTTTCTTCCACACTCAAACTCTCAAATTTCAAAGAAAGTTTAAAAAAATACCTGACCTAGTAACTTGGCTCTGATACCATGAAATAAAAAATTTGAAAGAAGAAAAACTAAAGAAATACACACAGAGATGATTTTCCAAGAAGCTTATTTTATTTTTATTGAATACCTTTAGCTATTTATATAGCTTTTACATGAACATGGAAACAAGAAAATAGGAGATAATGCCAACAAAGAGTTTAACAAGCACAATTAATGGAAATTAAAACACCCCACTAACTCTAAGTTAGTTTTATGATCTAAAACAAGAAACTAATGGAAAATAACAATAAACCATGTTCTGGAACATGGCCAATTAATCAGAGTTTGCACTAATTTTAATAAAATACTCCTCCAAGTTGTTCCTAACATCAATGTTGAACGAGAAGATGGTGGTTTTCTGCTTGGCCGAAGAGAACAAGTTTGTGCTCTCCAATGAGAACAAGCTGGTGAAGTCGTGGTTTCCAAGAACCTTCCAGAAGATCTTCGGCAGCCTAGGCAGCACCTCCATCGGCGACAAAGCCAAGCCAAAGGGTTTCACAAAGTGGTGGCTCCATTTCTAAAACCCAAGTCGCTCCAGAAGTACATTCAGGTCATGGACAGCGAGATGCAGAACCACCTTAAAAGGCACTGGCATGGAAAATGGCACTTGACTGTGTACCCGCTGATGAAGACCTACACATTCTGAGTCGGATGTTGGCTCTTCTTGAACATGCAGGATCCGAAAGAGATAGACAAGCTCGAAGAAAAGCTCATCCTCATCTCCGCTAGTTTCTTTCCCTTATTCCCTTTCGATATTCCCAAGACCAAGTATAACCTAGCCATTAAAGCCTCGAAGCAGATCAGGATTGACATCGAGAAGATGGTCAAGCAGAAGAGGAAGTATATCTCGGAGAACAAGGCTAATTCTGCTGCTGAAGCTGACGTTCTATCCCACTTGTTAGTTGAGATGGAGACCAACAACAACAGCGTTTCGAAAAAGGACTACGATGTCGCCAGCAAATTGTATGGTCTGGTAAACGGTGGGTATGAGACTGCAAGCACTATGCTTTTATGTGTGTAGCATATAAGTCTACATGATTCAATTAATTCTCAAGCTCCCCAAAAGCTTAACCTAATGGAAAGTGGATATTTAGTTTTTTTTTTTAAATTTTCTCTATTATTTCCTTTCATATGTAGTCCTGACTTTTTTTGGACTCATTTGGATTTTTATATGAGTTTTTAATTTTTTTAAATGAAGTTGTTGAATTTGAAACACATAACTTTAAAACTTTAGACTCTAATAGCAAATTGAATTACTTCTTCTTTTAAAAGTTTAAACTAATGAAATATAAACTTTCATTTATTTATAAGCATTTTTTTTAACAATTAATTACAATGATGACAGAGCAAACGGAGATTGCAAATTCCAAAGCACCAGGTGAGCTGTTTGGGCCGACATACAAAAAATGAAGTATTCTTGGAATGTGGCATGTGAGGTTATGAGGTTGAGTCCATCCACTCGTGGAGCTTTTAAAGAGGTCATCGTTGACTTCGTCTACGAAGGTTATCAAATCACAAAGGGATTCAAGGTACATGTTATAGATTAATAATCATTGATGAACTTAAAGATAATTAACTAGAATTAATATATATAACTTTTACAATTTTGATATGTATGATATGCAAATACACTGACATGCTGTTGCAACTCATAAAAATCCAAAATACTTTCCGGATCTAGAAAAGTTTTAACCATCTAAGTTTGAAGGAGAAGGACCAGCTCCATTTTCATATATCCCATTCGGAGGAGGACCTCGAATGTGTCCTAGATAGGAATATGCTCGTATTAATATTCTAGTTTTCATGCATCATATTGTTAGAAATTTCAAATGGGAAAAGGTGTTTCTTGACAAGAAAATTATAGCGAATCCCATTACATCTCCCAACAAAGGACTTCCAATTCGCCTTTATTCTCACGATAATTAGATCATCGATCATAACTAGCAGCTTAGCTCCACGACTACTTAATTATGAATGTCTTCGCATGATGAAATCTTTTCTTATCAGATGTCAATTTTTTTTTCTTTAGTAATGTGTTATGCTTTTGTATAAGACATGGAGGACCATGCTTTATTATATAGTTATTAGGAATATTACTATAAGTATGACATGCAAGTAGTCCTATGATAAAGGAAAGTAAGCTGGGTGTAACTGATTCTAACTAATGCAAGTTAGTTACGTACTGTTCACGTGGTTGTTAGTCACGTGGTTCAGTTAGAGTATCAAGCTGTTAGTATTTAAGAACTAAGCTTGCAGATGTAAGATTAATTCTTTCACAAGTTTTTCATTGAAGTAATCAGAAAGGAATTTTCTCTCAAGTACACTTTTCTTAGTTCATCTCTTTGATCTTGCTTGTTTGCGTGAGTTACAAGTAGCATATAGGTTTAGTTTCTAAACATGGTATCAGAGCATATAGCTGTAGATCCTGAAGCTTCAAAAATGGCAGAAAGTTCAAGTTTAACAATTTCAGAAAAACTGATCGGCTCATTAGTCACAGTATCTCCTTTTCCGAGCAACATTGTTAAGCTCGATGAAGATCATTTTTTAGAATGGAAGTCGTAGATTCTACCGATTCTCACGGGTTATCAACTCGACAAATACATTCTTGAAGATGAGCCAGTTTTCATGTATGAATTCATGGCTGGCATCAAGAAAGTTTCTGGAAAAGCACTTGTAACTCTTCCAAGAGAAGAGCAAATCTGGATCTTGCAGGATCAGTTCTTACTTGGTTTGTTGATCTCTGATATTACAACCACGGAATTAGGTGACATTGTTGGTTTAAAATCCTCTCGAAGACTCTGGATTACAGTTGAGGAAACCTATGCTCCACAATCTGAAGTGTCTATGCTTCATCTGAGTAGTCAATTTCAAACAATGAAGAAAGGATCCTTAAAATTTGTTGAATTTTGTAAGAAAATGAAGAAATTGGCATATCAACTCTCTGCTGGTGGATTTCTTATCTCTGAGAAAGAATTGGTGATGTGCATTCTGACAGGATTGGGACATGAGTTTGAGACGGTTGTGGTCAATTACACAAGTCGATTTGTTCTGCCTACACTACAAGAGGTAAAAAGCTATCTCATTCACTATGAAACTCGAATTGAGCAACTCAATACCCTTGCTATGTTTAATTATGCTAATATGGCTACAACAAATTCCTCAAACCATAACTTTGGAAAGCTAAAAAGAAGCATGGGCACATTGTTGAAATGGGCTTATGCTCACTCTCAAATGCTAAGATGGCTTTGTCTTTCTGGTGGGAGGCATTTCATACAGCTGTGTATCTTATCAACAGACTTCCTACATCAGTTTTGGACTTCAAAACCCCATATCAGGTTCTATTTCATAAACTTCCTGACTACTCTCCACTTAAAGTGTTTGGCTGCTCCTGTTTTCCTTTTCTTCGAGCCTACAATAGACATAAATTTGATTTTCATTCTACAAAATGTGTCTTTATTGGTTATGAAGATCACTACAAAGGCTATAAGTGTTTGGCTTCAAATGGTCGAGTTTATCTATCTCAAAGTGTCATTTTTAATGAAACTGACTTTCCATTTGTTTCTGGTTTTGGTGATTCTCTTGCTTTAGCTCTTAAACCTCATAGTTATCCATCTCTTTCAAATAATCCTCTTGTTATTATTCAGTCACCTAATATAGCTTCTGAAGTTCATTCATCATCTTCTAGTACTGACTCCACCTTTCATTCTAGTTCTTTCAAAAGTCCCTCACTGGTTCCACCAACTTCTTCAAACTCCATATCATCTTCTTGTTCAAACACTTCTAATTCACATTCTCAATTACCAATTTCATCTTCATCTAGCCTTCAGCTATTTGTTGATCTTCCTATTTTGAACTCTACTTCCTCTCTAAATCATTCTTCTCTTCCAGCTATTCAAAATCACCACTCTATGGCAACAAGATCAAAAATTGGTATTTTCAAGCCAAAAGCCTATACAGCTGTTCAAAATCCTATTTAGTCACTACTTAATACCACAGAACCAGTTTCTGTTAAAGAAGCCTTGAAAATCCTAAGTGGTATGCAACCATGGAACTTGAATTTGAAGCTCTTCAAAGAAATGGTACTTGGACTCTTGTACCCTACTCTTTTCATATGAATGTAGTTGGTCATAAGTGGGTTTTCCGAATCATAAGAAAAGCCAATGGCTCTATTGATAGGTTCAAAGCTTGGGTAGTGGCAAAAAGGCTTTCATCAAAAGCCTGGCTTTGATTTTTTTGAGACTTTTAATCCTGTTGCTAAGCCTACTACCATACGGCTTGTTCTCAGTTTGGCAGTCTCTCTCCACTGGCCAATGCAACAATTGGACTTTGACAATGCATTTTGAATGGTGACCTAAAAGAAAAAGTGTATATGTCTCAGCCACAAGGTTTGGAAGTATTGCTCATCCTGATCATGTGTGCAAATTAACCAAAGCTATCTATGGTCTTAAACAAGCACCAAGAGCCTGTTTTGAAAAACTAAAGACCTTTCTTGTTACAAAAGGATTCAAGAACTTAGTAGCTGACACTTCCCTCTGTCTTGAAAACATCAAAAACTTATATTCTAGTTTTGATTTATGTTGATGACATTCTACTTACAGGTCCTGCCTTTAGTGATATTCAAAAGTTAATTTCCACCTTGAAGGTTCATTTTTCACTCAAAGATCTTGGCTCATTGAATTTTTTCGTAGGAATTGAAGTAAAAAGGAATCATAACACTATGGTTCTAACTCATTCTCTGTATATTCGAGATCTACTTCACAAAACAAAAATGGCTGAAGCTAATTGTTATCCTACACCAATGATGGCTAGCAAAATTCTATCTTCTCATGAAGGGGACATTCTTCACAATCTGGAACTCTATCGAAGTACAGTTGGAGCTCTTCAGTATCTGACTCTTACACGACCAGACATAGCATTTGCTGTAAACAAGCTCAGTCAGTATTTTCAATGTCCTACTTCAACTCACTGGGAAAGCTACAAAAGATTATTACGATACTTGAAGGGTACCATGGATTTTGGTCTTACCATCCAAGCCTCTAGCAAGCTACTTGTTCATGCTTTTGCAGACTCTGACTGGACCAATGATCGTGATGATCGCATATCAACCAGTGGCTATGCTATTTTTCTTGGACCAAACTTAATTTCTTGGAGATCCAAGAAGCAATCAGTGGTGGCTCATTTCAAGTACTTAGGCTGAGTACAAAGCTCTTGCTCATGCTGCTTTAGAGCTCTGTTGGTTACATAATTTGCTTATAGACCTTCAAGTCAGCTTGTCATCCCCAATTGTTTGGACTGATAACTTGAGTGCAGCTGCTTTAGCTTGCAACCCTGTTCTTCACCAATATACCAAACACATTGAAATTGACATACATTTTGTCCGAGACAAAGTTCTTAACAAGTTTCTAGAAATTTGTTATATTCCTATTGAAGAACAAGTTGCTGACTTGTTTACTAAAGTACTTGGAACAGCTTGTTTTCTATTTCTAAGACCACGTTTAAAAATACTTCCCTTTTTCTAGCTTTATTACTATAAGCATGACATGTAAGCAGTCTGCAAACCAAAGTCTGTTTTTACTTTGTATCTGCCTTTGGTTTGAGGGGGTGTATTAGGAACATTACTATAAGTATGACATGTAAGCAGTATAAAAGAAAGTAAGCTGGGTGTAGCTTATTCTAACTAATGCAAGTTAGTTATGTACTGTTCACGTGATTGTTAGTCACATGGTTCAGTTAGAGTATCAAGCTGTTAGTATTTAAGAACTAAGCTTGCAGATGTAAGATTAATTCTTTCACAAGTTTTTCATTGAAGTAATCAGAAAGGAATTTTCTCTCAATTACATTTTTCTTAGTTCATCTCTTTGTTCTTGCTTGTTTGCGTGAGTTACAAGTAGCTTATAGGTTTAGATTCTAAACAATAGTTAATTTTCATATGGAATAAATGCATAAATTAAAATAAATGATCAGTCTTTGACAATTTTATTTTTTTAAGGTTGCTGCCTATGATTTCTATTTATTTTTTTTGGATAAAAGGTGTTGCCTATGATTTCCAATTGTATTTGTGATGCTCATATAACATAATCATTTTCTAACAGATTAATTATTTGGAAAATAAATTGGATAAAAATATAAATATTATGATGCATCACTTTCTATAAGTTTAAATTTTTGATAATTTCACCGAGCTAGGTGGATAGAAAAAATTGGGTTTCTGCGAGCAAGACTGGCGAAGGAACAAAACTATGATTCTCCAAGAGTTTATATTTTCTCCGAAGATTCACATGTATATTAGTGGAGGGAGTACAAACTCCCAGATTACTCAGAATTTTTCCAAGACCAAAGCTATATTGTTTTACGTGTCTGAACAAGTACTGCTTTGTCTATTACCAAAACAAACAAACAAACAAACAAACAAAAGGTGCTTTGTCAAATTAATGGTCAGGAAAATATTGTTTCTATGAATTGGTGAGAACCTTAGTTTTTATTTTTATTTTTCGTGCCTGGAACGAGAGATTGTTTTACATGCTAGCATGGGAACAGTAAAAAATATGGCAGAGAACACTGAATTAATTCTTTCATTACCTTTTTTTTATTTTTTTTTATAATAGAATTGATGCAATGTTCAGGGAAATACGGGGGAGCAAAATTGGTAATAGAATTGATACAGTGATCAAGAAAATATAGGTTTATGTGAGCAAAATAGGTCAAGACCTTAGTTTATTATTTTATGTGCTTGGTAAAGAGTTTGTGTAAATAGATATTGGAGAAATCACTATTGTATTCAGCTTTAGCAAAGCCATTTATACAAAGCGTACAGCAGCTATATTTACATGTATGGTAAATATAATTACATGGAAAGTAAGTATTATATGCCAAATATAGGTCATTTGCCCAGTGGGGAGTTGACCTTATTGGCCCACTTCTGATGGGACGAGGTCAGGTGAAATTTGCCATAGTGGCTATCAACTACTTCACCAAATGGGTAGAAGCTGAACCTCTATCAACGATAACCGAGGCCAAGACTTCCAGCTTCATTTGGAAGTCAATCATTTTCCGATTCAGGATACCTCACATCATTGTCACGGATAACATGAGGCAATTCGACAACAAGAGCTATAGATATATGTGCTCAAGTTTGGGGATCAGAGCAGCTTACTCTTCACCGTTCCACCCCCAAGCCAATGGCCAGGTAGAGGCTACAAACAAGATTATCAAGCAGAACTTGAAGACTAAGCTAGATAAATACAAGGGGGTTTGGGCTGAAAAGCTTCTTGAAATTCTCTGGGCCTATTGGACAACCCCAAGAACTGGAACAGGGGAGACGCCTTTCTCTCTAGCGTTTGGAGCTGAGGCTATCATCCCTGTTGAGATAGGAATGCCCAACTTCCGAACTGAACACTTTAAAGAATGAGAAAATGAAGAGCAAATGAGGCTAAATCTGGACTTGATAAAGAAGCGAGGGACTTGGCACAGTTGCGAGTAGTTGCCTATCAGCAGCAGTCAACTAAGTACTATAACTCCAAGGTCAAACAAAGGACATTTAAACCTGGTGACCTAGTCTCGAGAAAAATCACATTAAACACCAAAGAATATGGGGCTGGAGCAATGGGACCAACTTAGGAAGGTCCATACCAAGTAAAGAGGATAATTCGACCCAGGACATACCAACTGGAGGAAGCAGATGGGAAGACTCTAGCACACCCATGGAATGCGGAACACTTGAAAATTTATTTTCCTTAATTCTTGAAAGAAATTTCATTTGATTTGTACACGCAGAAAAGAATATTATCAATAAAATGAAATTCCTCTTCTACAAAGATTCAAGTGTAAATGTTTGTCTCTAGAAAAATAATCTCAAGATCAATCCAGGGGCCGAGACCCCCAGAATCCAAAGGCTCCAGAAGCTGAGCTGAGATCCCAAAACCTGGACGCCCCACGAGTTAGCCTTAGGTGAGCCAAATGCTCACTAAGCTAACCTCGAGATCAACCCAGGGGCCGAGACCCCCAGAATCCAAAGGCTCCAGGAGCTGGGCTGAGATCCCAAAACCTGGATGCCCCACGAGTTGGCCTCAGGTGAGCCGAACGCTCACTGAGCTAACCTCGAGATCAACCCAGAGGCCGAGACCCCCAGAAGCTAAAGGATGTAGGGGCTAAGCCGAGATCCCAAAACCTAGACGCCCCATGAGTTAGCCTCAAGTTCGATCTAGGGACTAAGTCTCCTAGAAGCCGAACACTCCATGAGCTAACCTCAAAACTAATTTGGGGGCCGAGACCCCTGAAAGTGGAAGACTCCCCAAGCTAGGAAATGAACAATAGTGAAATTGAAGTCAATTTACTGAGCTGAGTTGAAAATGCTACAACCCAATTAACTAACTCTCCCTAGTTCCTTTGCCAAGAAACAAGGAAGAATGGGGGGCTACAAGGGGGTTTCACCACCTGGAAGCGGACTCACATCAACTCAGCCTCATCTTTACAGCAGTTACGAGTAAGATAAAGTACAAAGGCAAAACTATGCACCACACAAACTCATGAAAATAAAAGGGAAATTTCATCTAAATTTTTCAGGAAAGTTAAAAAGCTGGCATAAGTGTTTGAGCACAACGAAAGAAAGAAGGAAAAGTAAACAGCAAATTTTGGCATTGACACGCCAAAAGAGTAAAACAAAATTTTAATTACAATTCGTAAAGGAAATTAAAACGACGAGCTGGTAAGGAGGCTTGGGGGCTGTTAGTCACGGCGTGGATGGAGGAGAAGCTGAAGCTGGAACAAAGGAGGTGAATTCCAGAGGTGGAATCGAAGAACCAGGAGCCGACCCAGAAGTTGAAGCAATAAGGGGAGCCGAAACCTGGCCTGCAGGCTCATCCAGCAAGCTGAGGTCGAGGTTCAAGAATTTGGCTTTGATGGCTGCAAAGGCATAATCGACCCCAACATCAAAGTGACCCTCAGCCTCATTGAATAATTTTGAGATATCCTCATCCTTCAGCTGAAGGCTCACCTCAGATTCCTTAAGCTTGCTCTTCACCACTTCGAGCTCAGCCTTCAGGTCCTCAGACTCTTGAAGGCTCTTCTTCATCTTTACCATGTTAACCTTGAGCTCCGTATCTTTAAGCTTCAATTCATTTTCTTTTTAATTGAACTCCAGCTCCTTCTTTGTCATCGCGAGCTCAAAGTCAACGATGCACTTTCTAACTTCATCTAGCTTCTTCTGAGTTTCTCTCTGACCAGCAACGGCAGTAGCAAGCTTTTCTTTGTGCCGAGCAACTTGTTCCTGGAGCTTGAAAGCTACGAAATCAATAGGTAGCCTATAAGCGAGAGTCAACAAGGTTGATTTATTTGAGATGTGATGCCTAAAGCACTCACTGAAGCAGCTTGGCGAAAAACCATGGTAGAAAGCGAAGACTCGGGGAGGCCAGAGAGTCGCTTATCCTCTACAGGGAAGACTTCCTTTATAAAGGAGTTGATAAGGCCCCCTTAGCTGGATGACCGACTCTTGTCACCACCACTGGCCCTCGGCGACAAATCCCTTCCCTTAGAGGGTCATGAACTGGTCTTCGGGGTGGGTATTGACTTCTGGCTCACCTGCGGGTGGGAGGAGCCAGCTCCTTTTTTAGAATCCTTGGAGGAGCCACCTCTGAAAGGAAGATGAGGCACATGAGAGTCTCTAGCGTCGGCAGCAGGAGCCTGAATAAATGATCCAAAGCTAGTCTTTGCTAACTTGGCAGCACAGCTCCGGTCGAGATGGCCTGGCAAGCTCCTCTTAAATCCGCTGGCCAATGACATCCTTGCATCAAAGGAATACGCATAAGGTCAGAAACCCGAAACATAGTCGCAGCAAACAAAGCAAAGCAAGGAGCAATTGAACACTACCACCAGCTAGCCTGGCCTCCTCCAAAAAGAGTGTGGAGTCCCTCTGACTTATATCAAGGTCGAAGATATGGTATACCCTCGACCTATTGGACTTGTCTAAGTGAGGAATAGATGAACTCCATCCGTGGTTGGTCCCACATGAGGCATGGGGAACCGAAGGCTCGACCCTAGAACCCAAGCCTATGCCTTCTCAATCCCCTCCAACGAAGAACCAGTCCCGCTGCCAGTTTGAGACTTCAAGAGGCTTCTGAAGAAACTTTTTGCGCCGGGGGTAATAACAGGATGAGCCAACCTTGTTGGCAGCTGATCTAAATATAAAGAATAGTGAAAACCTACCCGTAAGAAGAATGTTGTCGATGTCAAAGTAGAAACCAAAGGAGAATAGTGCAAGCCGTAAGGTTACTCGGTCTTCGATCAGCAAGAAGAGAGAAAGAAGCAGAAAGGAAGAACGGTGCTCTCTGGAAGCTCTATCACAAAACCGAGAGGGAGAAAAGCAAAAGACAAAAGGAAAAAGGAAGTAAAATGAAGAGAAGAAGGAAGGCGGAAGGTTTGGGGGCTGCAATCGACGCAGAAAGGGGGGAGGCGTACGAGGGACGTGCGACGTGCATTTAAGGCACGTCCCATCACTAAAAAAAAAACTGCAGCAAAAAATATATACATATATTCAAAATTCAAATATCCAAACCTCGGTATTCACCCCCGCAGGTATTTTCCATCTCTTAAAATTTGTTTAATCTAAAGATTATACCAATTTGGGTGCTATTGTTGTAGGTATTTTTGCCAACGGGCTTAATACCCTATTATCTGGGCAATAAAATAAATACCCAATCATTGTGGTGGCGCAGACATTTATTACAAACAAAACCCTAGGCCCAAAAACCAATGGGAATAGGGCTAGATGTCACCAATCTAAGGAGGTTCCTTAGGATTATATCTCAACCATTAAAAAGGGAATAAAAAGGAAAAAGACAATAAAAGAAAGGGATCACCTTTTGACTTTTGGGAAAAAAAACAATACCCTAGGAGCCGCAATTCTTGGATATCTCCCACTAAAATTCTTTGTCTTCTCTGAGCTTCCCTATGCATGGCCAAGTGGAAGTGACACTGTTCACTGAACCAGTCAAAGAGCACCACTGGAGCCTAAAATCCTCCTTTTGACCGATTTCTTTACCTTTTTTTTCCTTTATTTCCATGCTATTTTGACATTATTTATTTCTTTATGAGTTCAAAGACTGACTTAAGCATCAGAGGGGAAATGCCGGTCACCACACCGGCGCCCCTTTGACTGGTTTTTATTTATTTTGCAGGGTTGGTCGTAACTTCAAGGACGTCGGGACAGTTTCCGAAAAATTGCCACAACACTATCATTTTCCATGAGATTTTGTTCCTTCTATTGTTCTCTAACATTTTTCTTCTTTTTTTGGAATTTTGGTGGTCTTTCAGTATCCATGGTGTAGAATTGCTTGTAATGTTCTCACACATACCAGAACACTCTCTTCTTTGAGCTTTATAGGTTTAGTTGTTGTGCTTCTTTCCTCAATCGAAAACTTCTTTGTGTTTTTTTTTTTGTGCACACCAAGGTCGTGCAAAGCCTAGCGAGGCAGCATTTCTGTCGGACGGTCGATTCGAGACCTAAGAAGAATCTTAACATTTCTGTGGGACGGTCACCCCACTCTAGTAGCCTTTCTTTTACTGATTTTGTCATTCTTTATGTTTGTTTCTTTACATTTTTATTTATCCAATCACCTTCTAAATTCAAATATTTTGTCCAAATCCATATGTAATTTTCTCTCTTTGTTTGTACTTTTATTCCCCCATGTCCTAGAGAGAAGCAATGGCAGTTAAAATACATATCAAGAACAAAAGAAAAGAGAGACTGTTAATACCCTGTGAGGCCTAAAATAATTTCCCTCAAATATATAAAACTGTTAATATTGGCAACATCATTTACCATTTAGTGGGCGATAATTCAATGCAGCTGTACAATGCACATAATCAAACATATCAACGAAATCTAATGGTTGCAGTGAGATATCACTGACTCAGTGATAAATAATCTATATCCATAATAGATTTTCAAAACAAAACAAAATAAAAAAACATTACTTTAAGATGTTCGATCATCGGCAAGCTCCACTATATTTTCCAATTTCTCACCTCATGTAAGCACACTACCAATAGATAAAAAATTACAATAATAATAACAATAATAATAAGAAGAATAACAATAACAATAACAATAACAATAATAATAATAATAATAATAATAATTATATGGTTCAGCCAGCTACATTGACAATTACACCACATTACATTTACCACCAAGAACAAAAAAAAAATGCAACATGCGCTGGTCCAATAGCAGAGGCAGAGTAATGCAACATGGCTATATATATCTATACCAATAAAAGTAAATGTATATCACAACTTACAATTTTACTTTTTATTTGCTATTAGAAAATAAGCAAATATATATTTATACCAATAAAAGTATAACTTGGTAGTAAAACTTGAAACATCAAACACCTTGTTCAAGACTATTAAAATGACTCCAAAACAATCCCACCTCTTTTAAATCACAACCCCTCATATGGGAGTTCCCGGTCTAACCCTGTGGAATCCAATTAATATTATATATATATATATATCATTGTTATTTGGAAATTGGAAGAATGAAAGATCAAGCACACCGATTCCTTTGGAAGCCACCTAAATACCTAGTAAAGGTTTGGGAAACACATTGAGAAATAAAATGGCAAAGGCAGAGTATGCAACACTGCTGTATATTTGCTTATAGAATTGCAAACCATTTTACAGTTTCTAAATTTTAAAAATTGTGACATCTAATATATAATTATATTAACCATTAAGAAAGGAAGAACTAGAACATGGAACTGCATGTATAGGAAGACCAAATTATATATATGGTGTATCACACTTCAGCTTCGGTCTAGAAAGCATGATTCTAGTCAAGAATCTAAACAAACCAGACACTAACCCTTGTATATCAAACTTAAGCATAGTCATACAGTTTTCTGCATTAAATTAAATTAAAGATACTTATTATATATAGTCTTGTTCGATCCTAATGTATGTTAATTCATCGCGAGCATATATATATTTAAGTAATACTGCTATTGTTATAAAAAGATATCAAAATAATATCAAAGAACCAGAAAATACAAGATTTACAAAGTTCGGCAATTGCTTACGTCCTCGGCTCCAGTGGGGAGCAGTTGCTATATTATTGATAGTGTTAGAAAAGATTACAAACCTATTACAATATATCATACACTCAATCTCACACACACACAGCAAAGATGAAAAGCTAGAAAGATTTCTCTGTCAATACACAGAGAAAACCCTAACCCTAGAACACACAAAATCGGGGAAGGAGAAGAGACACAGACAAACACTACTCCTCTCAAACAAACAATACTCTCTAATCTCCGCAACCCTATAGAAAGTGATGAATATATAGGAGAGTCCAGTCACCCCAAAGTCATGTGCAGCATAATTCGGGCTTGAGATGAAATGGTCTAAAGCAAAGCAGATCGCACACGACGTTGGGCCAACAAAACAAAACACAGGCTTCCAAGCAGATTATAAACACAAAGATACAAAACGACATAGTTTTGAACAAAAGTAAATGACCTTATGAATTAATACAACAATTCTCCACCTAATTCATAAGGACAGAATATAGCAACTTGCACCAACCACCTTCCTAGCACATAAATTAAGAACACATAACATAATCAGTTTACTCCTATCCAGAGTAAAGATTTGAAAGTTTTAAACTTGCGAACAGAGAGTATTTTGGTTCTCATATCAGCTAGATTGTATTCAGTTGGTATTTTCTCCAGCTTAAACACAGATTTAGAAAGTAAATCTCTTATGAAATGAAATTTAACTTGAATATTTTTGGATCGTTCATGAAAAACAAGATTTTTACAAAGATGTATAGCACTCTGGCTATCAGAAAATAAAGTGACTTTCTGTTTTAAAACTTTCAATTCAGATAACAATCCTTTCATTCAGACAACTTCTTTTGCTACTTCAGTAACAACAATATATTCAGCTTTAGTAGTAGATAAAGCAACAACAGATTGAAGTTGAGATTTCTAGGACATTGATCACTTGATAGTTTAAAATGATCACTCAAAGGTACAGAAGCAACTTTAGCAAGTTTCATAGAAAACTTTGAAACCACATTTTTCAAATAAGATGTTTGACAAAGTTTCATTTCAAGTTTAAGTATGTTCTAGTAATACTAATATCGAGAATCTTCCTAGCATGACCAAGATCTTTCATATCCAATTCAGTTTGAAGTAAACGTTTGACATTTTTAATAACATTGTAATTAGGACCAACAACTAACATATCATCCACATAAAGTAATAAAAACACAGCTTTATCACTTAATAAATCTCTGAAGTAAAGACAGCTATCAAACTGACTTCTTGTAAAACCATTTTGAACAACAAATGAATCAAAATGTTCATACCATTGTCTTAGTGATTGTTTTAAACGATATAGATATTTCTTTAACAAGTACACAAGATCTTTACCATCTATGTTAACTTTAAAACATTCATGTTGATTCATATAGATAGTTTCATCCAATTCACCATGCAAGAAGGTAGTTTTAACATCAAGTTGCTCTAATTCCCAATCAAAATTCACAACAAGAGACATAATAACTCTAATAGTAGTATATTTAACAACAGGAGAAAAAATTTCATTATAATCAACACCCTCAACTTGAGTGAGCCCTTTAGCAACTAATCTAGCCTTAAACCTTAAAGGTTCTAAACTAGACATTCCTTACTTGACTTTAAAAATCCACTTGCAATCTACAATTCTCTTATTGGGAGGAGGAATAACCAGAATCCAAGTTCTGTTTTGATGACGAGATTTCATCTCTTCAGCCATAGCCTCATTCCACTGTCTAGATTGTTTAGAATTGACAGCTTTAGAGAATTACCTAGGTTTACTATCCACTAAGTCAGTAAGAGGTACTAAGGCATAGGACATGTACTCTGCGTAAGTATACTTCCTATTAGGCTTGATCTTCCTTTTAGGGCTATCCCTAGTCAACAAATATACAGGTGAGGCTAGATGACTAGAAGAAGGCTCACTAGGGTTGTCATAGTTAGAAGCAGTAGACTCAATTTGTCTTTCAACATATCCAGGTTCTATGCTCTCAATCTCAATAGGGTTATTAGTTTCTAAAGAACTTTCAACTAGCTCAACAGGAGAAGTTTAACTCTCAATCTCTTTGATGTTCTCCACCTTAGAGAATAACTCAAACTCCCTAAATTCTTTCCTTAAGAACTCTTGAAACTAAGGTTGACTTTTCTCTTTACAGGACATAGATTGCTCATTAAAAACAACATCTCTACTGATTATAACCTTATAACCTTATCCTTATCTAACCCAAAGCCTATAACCTTTAACACCTAGTGGATACCCTAGGAAGGCACACTTGACACTTCTAGGTTCTAATTTTCCCTCAGACTGATGTGCATAAGTTGCACATCCAAACACCCTAAGTCTACTGAAATCTGGTCTCTTCCCAGACCAGACTTGTTCAGGAATTTTAAAGTTCAGCATAGTAAAAGGAGACAAATTCACAAGATATGCAGCAGTCATTATAGCTTCACCCCAAAATAAAGTAGGCAAGCCAGATGAAATCAACATACATCTCACTTTATTCAATAAAGTTATATTCATTCTTTTAGCAATCACATTCTATTGTGGTGTGTGCTTAACCGTTCTATGTTTTAACATACCAACAAATTTACAAAAGTTATCGAATTCAGAATTACAAAACTCCAAACCATTATCAGTTCTTAAAGTCTTAACAGATATGTTTGTTTGATTTTCAACAAGAATTTTCTATTCTTTAAATTTTTGAAAAGCTTCATCTTAGACTTTAATAAACAGATCCACACTTTTCTAGAAAAATCATCAATTATAGACATAAAATATTTATTTCCATATTAGCATGAACATAATCAAGTGTAAATTTAGCTCTTTGAGAACTAGAATTAAAACTTAGTCTGTTTTGCTTTCCTAAAACACAATTTTAACAAAATTCAAGTTTATTCATTTTATCACTACCAAACAAATTATGTTTATACAAATAATATACGCCATTTTTACTCATATGTCCTAATCTATTATGCCACAACAAAATTTTATTCATATCAGAACTAACAGAAACATTACTATCACACAAAACAGTTTTTCCAAGCATAATATACAATCCATTCTTCTTTATTCCTTTCATAATAACAACAGCATCTTTATTAACATACATAAAACCATTTTGAGTTTTACAGGACATACCAGATTCATCCGTCATACCAACTGATATTAAGTTTCTCTTTAAACCAGGCACATGTCTAACATTTGATAATATCTTAACAGACCCATCATACATTTGTAATTTAACATTACCAATGCCAATTACTTTACAAGAAACATCATTAACTAAAAGTACTTGACCACCATCAGAAACATTATAAGAAATGAAAGCATTTAAATCAGGGCACATGTGATATGAACAATCAGAATCCAAGACCCATTCATCATTAGGCAGGCTCGAAAAAACCATTAAGACTTTAGCATTATTCACAAAATTATTGGAATGAGACATATTAGAATTACCCTGATTAAATCATGTTTTCCTATCATTTTCATCTCTTTTCTTTGTAAAACAATTCTGAATAAAGTGACATTGTTTCTTACAGTAATAGCATTTTCTATTAGAAATTTGAGTTTTATTCTGATTTTGCTGTGTACTATTCCTAGGAACAAATCTAGGTCCAGTTTTACCAGAATTAAAGTTTTGATTAACAGGTCTTCTAATCAAGTTCATACTCTTAACACTTAGGCCTTCACTTTTAGAAATATATTTCAATTCTAAATCTTTAGACTTTAAAGCAATAACAACCATATCAACAGATAAAGTATCACAACCATATTTAATAACATTTTTCACATCTTTATACATTTCAGGCAGAGCAATTAATAAAATCACAACATTATGTTCATCAGAAAAACCTACTTTGTATTAGTAAGATTTAACAGAATATGATTAAAAATATCAAGATTTGCATCCAGATCCTTAAAACTATCCATTTTGAAACTAAAAAATTGCTCAAGCAAATAGATACGATCAGGCAAAGATCTTTCAATAAACAATTTTTCAAGAGTAGTCCATATATCAAGAGAAGTTTTCACATCACTTACCATTCTCAGCACATTATCATAAAGATGCAGTATGATAGTACTTAAAGCAATCTCATCGGTTTCGATTTTCTTATCATTCGAGTCAGCACTGGTGAAAGAAGGATCAATGGCCTTAGCCACTTTCATTTGAGTAAGCATGGCTTTCATCTTCTTACGCCAAAGGAGAAAATATCCTTTGTCATTGAAGATTTCAACATCAACACGAGTAATCATCACACACAGAGCAAGTATTTCACAACAAGTATAACACAAAGTAAAGAACAATACTTAATGAAAAACAGAATCAGTCAGAAATAAAACAATCAAACAAACAATTTAAACAATCAATGATGAATGTTGATTTCAAGAAAATAAGTGTTTCCAAAATCTGGTACCCTAAGACCTCAAGAACGGAAAAATGGTTAAATAGAAGATCGGAAAAATACTGAGGCGGTTTTTTTAAAACCCTTTTTCACAACAAATCGAAGAAAAAGTAACAAATTTCTTCAAAGATAAAAAACTGACTCAAACTCTCCAGGAGATCAACTAAAAAATCTGAAATCTCCAGGAACCGAAATCCTAGGTTCTCTAGATTTGGAAACAATAAACAAAGTTCACAAAGATTTACACAGATCTTTACGAACCTACACGAATCATGCAGAACCTTCTCAGATCTTTGTAAATTAACAAACAAAAATCAGAGAAATAAAGAACAGAACACAAAGTAGGTAACAATTTACTCCAATCCTTACAAACCTACACAAATCGTGCAGAGCCTTCTCAGATCTTTGTAAATACAAAGAATATTTAATAGAAAATAAAATAAAATAAAAATTGTACACAAAGTAAACAAGAAACAAATTCCAGGAGAATAAGATGAAATAGAAATATAGAACGCATACGGTATTGAAAACCTTCTACACTCGAAAAGGCTCTGATACCAAATGTTATAAAAAGATATCAAAATAATATCAAAGAACCAAAAAACACAAGATTTACGAGGTTCGGCAATTGCCTACATCATTGGCTCCAGTGGGGAGCAATTGCTATATTATTGATAGTGTTTGAATAGATTACAAATCTATTACAATATATCTAACACTCAATCTCACACACACAGCACAGATGAAAAGCTAGAAAGATTTCTCTATCAATACACACAGAAAACCCTAACCGTAGAACACATAGAATCGGGGAAAGAGAAGAGACACAGACAAACACAATGCTTCTCAAACAAACAGTACTCTCTAATCTCCGCAACCCTAGAGAAAGCGATGGATATATAGGAGAGTTCAATCACACCAAGGTCACGTGCAGCATAACTCGAGCTTGAGATGAAATGGTCTAAAGCAGAGCAGATCGCACATGACTTTGGGCCAACAAAACAGAACACGGGCCTGCAAACAGATTATACACACAAAGATACAAAACGACATAGTTTTGAACAAAAGTAAATGACCTTATGAATTAATACAACAGCTATGTATATAATGTATAATCAAATATATAGATGTATGCATCTATTTATTTTTTAGCACCTTTTGTTTTCTAGGTGTGCATATACATATACATACATATATATATAGCTTAAACAAACATAATAAGTAACATATAGAATATGCATGCTTAATATACAGAAAAAGGGAGAGTGAGTATGTATAAAATCTTGGCTTCTCTGCTTTGCTAATCTTATTGTTTCTCAGATTTACTGATTAGCAATTAATGTAGTGCCCATGATTTCAAAATCTTGGCTTTTTTCCTTTTTCAACTTCTACTTCTTTCTCTGTACCAATGGCAAAGCTTTTTTACTCTCTTTTCTTTTTTTCTTTCGGTTGGTTTTGCACGACGTATCTAACTGAGGCCTTCTAGACAAAGAGATGTGCGAAAACAGAGATTGCTAACCTTAATCTCTAATTAATATTGCAAGTTTCTAAGAACAGCCTTGCATGTTTGTGGTACTCAACAATATTTTCTATTAGTATATCTTAGAAAATATTGTTTTAGAAATACTCAAAACTAAAAGCTACCCACTATACAAAGCTTGGGAGCTTTACTTATCGCTTCTATATATAAGTACCCGAAACTAATGTAAACCAAAACTCTAATTTCCCTAAAACAAGATGTATAAACATTACAGTCAACGTACGTTGGGGCTCTTATTTCTACCCAACGGCTAAAACTTTAGATAGTCATCACGCATCCTCTCAAATATTAATTTTAGTCATACTCCATTAAGCATTGCAAAATTCACCCACATCCATTAAGTAAATTAAAAGATATGAATAAAATTACAGGAGGAAAATAATTACACTTCATGAATCATATACAACAGAAGCAACATTCTCTTAGAACATAATATATGAATACACTAACCTTACTATTTGCATAGCAATTTGTGTTTTGAGATGCAAGGACCAATATATGACTAATTACTTATCGTAAAGTAATATGCGCAAAATAAAATTCAGTCAGAGGCTACATACCCGCTTGTATAGATATTCTAGCTTTTTTCCTAGGGAGCATAATGATTTAGAGGGTTTCAGGAAAAAAGTTATCAAATTATATAATTATCCAGAGTTTCAGGAACTATGGCAACACCAATTTGAGGAGTCTTTGGATGCAAACCTTTAGGGAAAAATAAAACCCAAAATCCAAACTCCATGAGAGCTCCATTCTGAGGAAAGCCAGACTAATCTCAGATGGGCATTACTTCAAACATGTGCGAAATAAAATGAGAAGTATATAGCACTAAACCTTAATGACAAATCCTTTTTAGTTGGTAAGAGTTCTGTTCAATTTTTTTTTTTTTTTTTATAAGCGAGTTTTGTTCATTTATTGCTTATACTAAATTCTAGATCAATTATATTTATGAAATGATATATGATGAATGGCAATATCTAATAGGTTTATTTTTATATTTAAAATTTTATTTATTTATATTTAATTTATACGTATATCTCAAATATATTTTTATTTGATTCTCTCGTTGCTTTATTATGGTTCTCCACTCACTCTCCTATAAATCCATTCTCTGGTGGTTACTTAAACAAAGACCCAAGTCTTTTTCATCTCACGGGGACACCTCACCACCTATTCTTAGTGGACTACATGGTAATGTCTTTTTGCCAGCGTCATTTGCATTACAAAATGTTAATCTCAGTTCAATTATTCAGCCATCAGATTTTATTGGTGATGATCACGCGTAAACTCTTTTTATTTGTTATATTCTTACCCACACATCCACACTGTCATATTAGCTAAAGGAGAAAATCTTGAGAAGATGGAATTTTTGATCCTTTCTCTGCCTCTCTTTGCCACTGCACTCTTCCATCTCTACTTGACTACTACTGTGCGTGGAATCCCAGACTATCCACCACAAACCATCATCTAATTATTTTTTTCTCATTTAATTTTTTTATTTCATTTTAAATTTTAAATATAATTTTTTATTAATAATTTTTTTTCATTTTATATATTTCATTATGAAATTTTTTCTATCCTATCAACTTTTATTATTTGATTTTTTTTTATCTAAAGTTTGTTTTTTAATCCTAAATTTTTTCTTTAAAAATTTCTACGGACTTATTCATCTAAAAAGCTTTTAGGATAAAAAAAATTACAATCAAATAAATTTTCATGATAAATTTATTTTAGCAATTAAAGATGAAAATTAAATATTAGAAGAAAAAATTTATTAGGATTAAAAATATTCATGAAGAAAAATTATATAGGATGACCAAATATTTTCATAATGAAAAAATTTACAGGATGAAACAAATTTTCATTATTTTTAACAATTTAGTAAGAAGAAAAGTTTAGATGAACAAAAAATTTTCATGATGAAATAAATATATAGGATGAAATAAATTTTCATAATATTTTTATTTTTATCAATTTAGAGTGAAAAAAAATTAGATGTAAAAAATATTTTAGGATAATAAATTTCTTGATAATTTTTTTTAGCAATTTAGAAAAAATGATTTAGATTAAAAGAATATATGAAATTTGTTTTAATATTTTAGAAAATTTGTAAAAAAAAAAAAAAAAAAAAAAACAAAAATTTAGGTGTTTTAATTAAAGTGCATTAAACGATTCTGTTAAATTAACTCCATTGCATTGAATTGCAATTTTTTACAAAATAAAAATATTAAGTGATGAAATTAATTGTAATGCTCTTTTTGAAAAAAAAATATTTTAAAAATTAATAATTACATTTAATCGTATTTTAACTAATAATATTATTACCATTTTAATCCATGTAATATTATTCAGATTGCCAGTTAGTCTACCTTTGAGAACACGGAAAAGGCAAAATCACTACTTTATTCCATAAAGATCTAAAGTTTGAGTTCTTCAAGAGTAATAAAATATGAAAATTATATAAAATATATAGAATAAGCTAGATGCATGATCGTTGATCTTAAAAATTTAAATTAATAAAATGTGGATTATCAGTTTACATATAAATATTCAGCCAGGCTTTTTTTGGATAATATATTGAATCACCACTGATTTTAAAATTTTAAACTGAACAGAAGTGCATCATCGTATATTTTATATTTTATCACTAATAATCAATGATATAATAGTTCTAGGTTCAATAATCTAAAATAGTTCTATTCAAGACGTTAGATTTAGAAATAAAGTTGATAATCAAGAAATAGAAATTATTATTTCTCTTCGGCTTTCTTTGTTTTTTTTGTGCTCTAGTTTACTCAAATTTTCTTTCACTTTCTCGGTATTTTTGAGAAACCAACCAATCGGTCAGTATTTCTTTGTTTACTTAATGAAAGAAAAAAAAAATTAATTAATTTTATATAGTTTTGAAAAAGTTAAGAAAAACTAAATAGTAAAGAAGAAAGAGAGGATGAGTAGAATGACATTATCATCAATTCTTCATCAACTGGCCTATCCTGAAAAAATGACAGTGAAAGAAAGAAAAAGAGGCTGTGGGAGGGAGGGAGGGAGGGAGAGTTAAATTTAAAGAGAGACGGTGCCGTTTTATTTATTATTATTATTTTTATATTTTGGAGAATTGAGAAATTATAAAAATAAAAAATAAGGGAAGTGAGATGCACATGATCCAATTTTAACATACTATGTGAAAGTTAAGTCAATTAGAATGAATTGTAATTTTTTTTTTTATAAATATATATGTGTTAATTTTCATATGGAATAAATGCATAAATTAAAATAAATGATTTGACAAATTTTATATTATAAGTATATTATAATTATTTGAAGTCGGATGGAATAGCTGATAGCATCCATCACAATAAATTATGTTTTTTTGGTGAATAATAACAATAAGTTATCTTGATCATGTAGGCGCCAGAGAAAGTAATCCAGATTGGTTTTTATTGCATATCAGCTGAACTTGCTTCCTCCACCTCCACTTATTTATGAATTTGTTTGGATGATTCTTGTTAATCTCCAGTAATGGACTTTTTAATAGGTTGCTGCTTATGATTTCTTTTTTTTTCTTTTTTCTTTTTTGGTGAAATGTTGCTGCCTATGATTGCAGGTTGGATTTGTGATGCGCATATAGCATGTTGTATTTCCGTTAAAATTTCTATATTAATTTTTTTACAATTTGTTCATAATTTTTATAATTTTTTAAGAAAATTTAAAAATATAAGTGAAAACTTCCAAAATATTTATAAAAAATTCTATAGAAATTTTAAAAAATAATCATTAATTTTTTTAAAAATTTCAAAAATATCATAAATTTTTTTAAAATATAAAATTATAAGATTTTTTAATTACTATAAAATTTTAAAATAATATGATTTCAAATATTACGTATAGGTACAACATGAGTATATTTTTTAAAATTATAATTTGTTTCTTCTGTTATCAACCTGTATTCATTGTTTAATATTATTTTTAATTTTTTTGTTTTTTCAATTGTGTCATCATTGTTTTCAAATTGTTACATAATAGTAGACTAATAGTACAACATGAGTGTGTTTTTTCATTTGAAAAGTACTATGCAAAGGAAAAATATAGGCTTTTAGTATACAACATAACAATATCAATATTAACAATCACATGTAATATTATATCATTATGATTCACATATTAATAATTACATGCAAAACTATTAAAGAGATGTGTTTTTTAATCAATATTTTTTTCAATACAAGAGTAAAAAATTTAAGCCCCAAAAAATTCTATGTAGTATTGAGTCATATTCAAATTTTTATGTATTTGTATTATTATATTAATTAATGAATAATTCATCATTTAATAACAATATTTTTGATAATGTCAACTAGTGATATAGATCTCTTAGTTATGAAAAATATAATTTCTACTGAAGATTATTTCAACTTTTATAATTAAATTGATAAAGTATTTAATAAATAAGTATATCTTGAAGTTTCATTAAAAATTTCCATACTTTTTTTATTTATAATTTCTTTTTAATTTGTTTCGAATATCGATATTTTATCAATATTTTATATTTTTAACTTTTGATATTTTGATCGATATTGATATTTTCTGTATTGAGTGTTATGACCCAGATCTTTAATTATCGATTTTTTTTTAAATTGAATGGGGTGACAAAATACGGGTCCAATATTAACTTTTTGTTATAATATAAAAAAATAATAAAGAACTAATATTATAAACATATGAATAAAAGAACTGATATTTTATATCTGAGTACTTCTATAATGGTGGAAGGGTCCTATTTATAGGCCCTTCAATGACATAGATAAATACATCTATTATATAGATAAATATATAAGATAATGGTAGATAATCTATAATATTTATTTATCTTATCTAAAGAAATAATAAACATCCATAGATGATATTATCATGATATTGATAATATCATAACACTCCCCTTTGGATGCTTAGACATATGTGTCATTTTTGCCTTATTAAAAACTTTATGAGGAAAATCCAGTGAGACAAAACCATAATAAGGGAAAAAGAGTACAACCACATATGCTCTCTCTCGAGAAAACAAGACTAACTCTTCTTCAAATCTCGTAACTGATGCATTTCCATTTTATGTATAAACTTCCTAAATGTCGATGTCAGAAGTGCTTTTGTAAATAAATCTGCAGGAATGTCACTAGAACGAACATGGTGAATATCAATGATTTTACCTGTAATAAGTTCATGAGGAAAGAAAAGTTTCTGAAAAAAATGTTTAGTTATGTCACTTTTAATATAGCCTAATTTGACTAGAGTAATACATGCATTGTTATCCTCATATAATACATGTTAGCTGTTTATCGATGGATAATCCACATGTTCCTTTTATATGTTGAATTACAGATCTTAACCATACAAATTCTCTGATTGCTTCATTGAGTGCTATGAGTTCTGCATGATTTGAAGAAGTTGACACTGATGTTTGCTTTGTTGAACGATATGAAATTTCCGTATCATTACATAAAAATAGATATTTAGTCTGAAAACGACATTGATGTGGATCAGACAAATATCCTGCATCTGCAAAACCAATAAGCTCTGTTTTTTATCCTTTGGGATAAAATAGTCCCATATCAACTGTTCTCCGAAGATAACGAAAAATATATTTGATACCATTATAATTTCGTCGTGTAGGGGACGAGCTATATTTTGCTAATAAATTAACAGAAAAAGATATATCAGGTCAAGTATTATTTGCAAGGTACATTAAGGCTCTTATAGCACTTAAATATGGTACTTCAGGACCTAAAATTTCTTCATTATCTTCTCGTGGTCTAAAATGATCTTTTATCACATCAAGTGACCTAACAACTATTAGGGTGCTCAAGGGATAAGATTAATCCATGTTAAATCGTTTAATAATCTTTTTTGTAAAAGTTGACTGGTAGATGAATATCCCTTTTGATAAATGCTCGATCTGCAAACCGAGACAAAATTTTGTCCTGCCAAGATTTTTCATCTCAAATTATTTCATTAAGTATGTCATTGCTTTTAGAAGTTCATCAGGATTTCCAATAATATTTAAATCATCTACATAAATAGAAATAATAACAAATCCGGATTCTGACTTCTTAATGAAAACACATGGTCAAATGGGATCATTTGCATAGCTTTCTTTTAAGAGATATTCACTAAGGCGATTATACCGCATATGCCCAGACTATTTCAAACCATACAAAGATCTTTGTAACTTGATAAAATGTATCTCCTGGGATTTTGATTCTGGCATTTTAAAACCTTTAGGGATTTTTATGAAAATGTCACTATCAAGTGATCCATATAAATATGCAGTTACAACGTCCATGAGATGCATATCTAGCTTTTCAGATGCTGCTAGAGTAATCAAATATCTGAATGTAATATATTGAATCCACCACAGGAGAATATGTCTCCTCATAATCAATATCAGGTCTCTATGAGAAACCTTGTGCCACAAGTCTAGCTTTATATCTTACAATTTCATTTTTCTCATTTCGCTTATGCACAAAAACCCACTTATACCCTACAGATTTAACATTTGTAGGTGTTTGAACTATAGGTCCAAAAACTTCACGTTTAGTAAGCGAATCGAGTTCGACTTGAATTGCATCTTTCCATTTTTGCCAATCAGTTCTAGATCTGCACTCATCAACTGATTTTGGTTCTTTATCCTCTTTTTCATTTATAATTTAAAGAGCCACAGAATATGAAAATATATCATCGATGATTGCATTATTACGGTTCCATAATTCTTCAGTAGAAATATAATTTAATGACATTTTTCATTAATATTTTCAAGTACCTGATCTTTTTCTACAAATTTTTCATTAATATTTTTGGCCTCTTCTAGGGCATCAACCTCATTGATTATGTTATCAAGTGTATTAGCTCCCTTTCTTGTTCTAAGGGCTTTATCTTTGGAACCAATTGGCCTACCTCGCTTCATGCGTATCATAGACTCATCTGTGACTTGTTCAATAGGAACATTAATCCTTGCATGAGCATTTATAGCTGGTATTTGTGATATAGTCACCATTTTTTGTATCAGTGAATGCATCTGGTAATTGATTAACTAATCTTTGTAAATGTATAATTTTCTGAACTTCCAGTTCACATTGATTTGTACGAGGATCATAAGAAAGATGATGCATTCCAAGTGATCTCCTTTTCTAGCTCTTTCTTTTCTCTCCCTAATGTTGGGAAAATTGTTTCATCAAAATGACAATCAGCAAATCGAGCAATAAAAATATCACCCATCAGGGATTCAAGATATTTTATAATGGACGGAGATTCATAACCAATATATATATCATTCTGTCTTTGTGGGCCCATCTTAGTGCGATGTGGTGGAGCAATAGGAATATATGTTAAGCAACCAAATGTTCGAAGATGAGAAATATTTGGCTCTTTTTTAAAAGCCAATTGTAACGGAGAGTATTTATGGTAAGATGTTGGTCTGATGCGTATTAGTACTGCTGCATGCAAAATTGCATGCCCCTATATAGAACTAGGGAGATTTGTTCTCATCAATAATGGTCTAGCGATTAATTGGAGGTGTTTGATAAATGATTTAGCTAGATCATTTTGTGTGTGAACATGGGAAACAGAATGTTCAACTAGAATCTTAGATGATGTACAATAGTCATTAAAAGTTTGGGATGTAAATTCACTAGCATTGTCAAAACGTATTGTTTTGATTGTGTAGTCAGGAAATTGTGCTTGTAATCTAATTATGTGGGCAAGAAAACTGGCAAAAGTCATGTTACAAGATGACAAAAGAGACACGTGTGACCATCTACTAGATGCATCTATCAAAACCATAAAATATTGAAATGGTCCATACGATTGGTGAATGGGACCACATATATCCCCTTGAATTCTTTTAAAAAAAATTTGGAGATTCTAATCCAATTTTGGCTGGTGATGGTTTAATGACGAATTTTCCCATAGAACAAGCATCACAAGAAAACTCGTTTGATTGAAAGATCTTATGGTCTCTCAATGAATGTCCATAAGAATTTTCTTTTACTCTATGCATCATTGTTGACCCTAGATGACCTAATCGGTCATGCCAAATCATAAATGTCTTCATATCAATAAACTTCTGGTTCATTACACTATGTGATTCAATTACATTGATATATGTATAATATAATCCCAAAGAGAACGTTGACAATCTCTCTAATATATATTTTTTCCCTGATATTGTTGATGTAATGCACGAATACTCATTATTGTTCTCATTCACCATTTCAAAATGATATCTATTATGTCATATATCTTTAAAACTCAATAAATTTCTTTTCGATTTTGAAAAGTATAAGGCATTACTAGTGATAATGTTTGTACCATTAGGCAAAGTAATGTTTGCTCTTTCGGAGCTTTCAATCAGATCTGCAGGACCTGATATAGTATTTACACTTGCTTGTAGTAAATTTAGTTGGGAAAAATATATCGTATCTTTTAGAATAGTATGTGTTGTCGCACTATCAACCAAGCATATATCACATCGATTGGTCATGTTGCTAAATAACAAGTATCTATAGAAAATAAAAATAAAAACATATATTTAATAACATAAAACCTAATAATAGTCAAAAGAAAATAACAAAATTCTAAAGATATATAGTTCCTAAAAAAAAGTAATAGGCTAAAGAGTCCTATAAATAAAATCCTATAAACATAATTTCTAATAATTATTTCTCAAAAAAATCTGCAACATCTAAGAGAGTGTTATTTGAAGTACCATCTGAAGTTATGTTTTCTAAAAGATTAACATGATTGACTGCTCTAGATAATTCAATCACATTTGTCTCATTTGTTTTCTTGGCATTTTTAGAAGATTTGTAGAGATCAACAAGGTGCCAGGGAGTGAGACAAGTGCGTGACCAATGTCCTTAAGAACCACATCTAAAACAATTTTGTTCATAAACCTTTGTGTTTGCACCTTTCCCTTTCTCCTCGTGGGAAGCATTATTATTCTTAAAAGAATGATGATTATGGCCACCGCGGTTATTATAACCACCATGATTATTATAGCTCCCACGACCATTATAGCCACCACGGCTATGAAAATTTCTTCCTCCTCAACCACGCATACCACCTCGACCTTGGCCACGTCCTCGATTATTTGATAATGTTGCATTTACTTCAGAAAATGCAGTTGATCCAGTTGGGCGAGATTGATGATTTTTCATTAATAGTTCATTATTCTGTTCAGCAACAAGGAGACAAGATATTAATTCAGAATATTTTTTAAAACCTCGTTCTCTATATTGCTGCTACATGAGCACATTTGAGGCATGAAATGTGGAAATTGTCTTTTTCAACATTTCTTCATCAGTAATTTTTTCTCCACATAATATCAATTTAGATGTGATTTTGAACATAGCAGAATTATACTCACAGACAGATTTAAAATCTTGTAATCTTAAAGTTATCTATTCGAGCCTTTGTAAAATTACTGTCTTTTGGTGGCCATATCGATCGTTCAAATTTTTCCATAGGACATTCAAGTCCTTAACAGTGAGATATTCACTTTTCAATCCTTCATCTAAGTGATGTGGTGTTTCCATCTTTAATTATATTTTCAAGGCCCATAGCATCAAGATGTATTTCAGCATCAAGAATCCATGACAAATATTCTTTCCAGAAATATGAAGTTCAACAAATTCTAGCTTGGCAAGGTTCGACATATTATTATAAAGACAAAATGATATTATGAAGTATCAAATAAAGAGTTTATAAAATAAAAGAAATAACATAATAATTCATTTGTATCAAAGCTAAGATAAATAAAAGAAAATTCAATAAGTATAAAATAAAATTTATGCTTAGCAATATAGTCCATATGTAAAATTGTAAACAATATTGAAAAACAATACCAATAAAAGCATAAGTTAACACAATAAGTGATATTAAAATTCTTATCAAAACCAAACAATATAATCACAAAGATATACAATTGTATAAAATACATAAATAATCAACAATAAATAATCATTATAGTTAATCAATCAAAATATACATCATTTAATTTATGGTAAGATAAGAAAGCATATTATACTAAATTGCAAAAGAAAGCATATTATTAATTTTTTTTTTAATCGGGGTGATGACGTCAGCACCAGCACATGTTGATGTCATCTCATCTTCTTCATCAAACCGAGTATGTTCGACCCGGATTACAGGCCCGCTGGTCACGTTACCAGACCCGCCTAGTTTGTACGATTCCATTACGCCAAAAATCCTAATTGGCGACGCAAAAATGGCGCCGCAAATTGTAAAAGGCGACACAAATCTTTGTGTCGCCGAAAATTAAAAACATTTGCGATGGCCAAAATGTGTCGCCGATAATGAAACAATTTGTGATGCATGCGTGGCCAATTACGGACACAATTGGTGACGCTTGTGACACCAATTATTAATGAAATTGGTGACCCGCACGTCGCCAATTCATCATTTTTTGCTAAAATTAAACGGCAGAAAATGGAAGAATTGGCAACACTGGTGTCGCCAATTGGTCTGAAATTGGCGACACTGGTGTCCTCAATTGGTCCTGTAATTGGCGACACTAGTGTCAACAATTGGTGTCAAAATTTGTGTCGCTAATTATCTCCCAAATAGCGATGCATGCGTCCCATTTTGTGTTGAAATTTACCATGAACGGCGACGGCAATTGGCCATTTTTTGGCAACGAAATTCGTCACTAATTATTTAGACCATTTTTTTAAAACTGCAGGAAATCCCTATTTAAGACATCCCTGGATAATTCAAATTTAATTGTATTGACAAATTAAACGATTCTTTACATTTTTGTCCATATTTTTCATGTCACCTATATATCAACAAACCATATACATTTGTATCCAAAAATGTATAACAACAAAACTCACAGGATATATATCGTAATGGCTCCATAAAGACAACTCAAAACCGTATACATTTTTAATATTAATATTTGTATAACAACATCCAATTATAAACAAAATCATAAACATACAAACAATCATATTAAACACAATCACCATTCGGCTAACATAATTTTATTTATCCATTTTCTAATCAAAATAATAAAATAAATTTAATAAAATCGTCAAACATGCATACTCGGGTCTGGCGGCGCTGTGTAGGAAAACTTAGAGTATGCTCTGGCGGCGGCATGTAGGAAGAATTCCCCGAGAGTGCGACGGCGGCGTGCAAGAAGAATGCCGACAGTCTAGCAGCGGTGAGAATGAACTCGACAGTCCGGCAGCAAGTGTATGAAGAAATGCAGTAGATCAGTTTGAAACCGGCAACAGGTTTATTTTTGAAATGCAAATAAACCGAGTTTGAATCCGGCAGTGGCGGCTTGTATTTTTGAAAAGCACTTGGATTTGAGTCCGACAGCGGGTTCGAGTTTGAGAGCATGAAAGTTTGAGAGAATACACTCAGTTGGAGGGGGGAGAATGGGGGGAGAATGGTAAATAAATTTGTGTTGGTGGGAATTTATGGCGCTATAAATTTCAGAAAAGGCAACGCATGCGTCGCTAAAGGTTTTTTAGCGATGCGGCGCCAATGCTGATGACTTTTGCGACGCTAGCATCACTAAAAGTCTTATTCTAGGCAACGCTAGCATCGCTAAAAGCTTATTATAGGCGACGCTAGCGTTGCTAAAATACTTATTATTGGCGACGCTAGTGTCTCTAAAAGTATGATTATTCGCGAAGCTAGTGTCGCTAAAAACATATTATTAGTGACACTAGCGTCGCCAATTCAAAAATTTTTTTTAATATAATTTCATATTTATAATTATAAATTTTAGTTGAAATGATATAATTTTATTTAATATATAGTAATTTTTTTTTTGAAATATTGACTTAATTTAGATTTAGATTGTAAATATAATAAAATTAAATATTTAAATTATATATAATTTTATAATTTAATACATATATGTATATATACTATCATTTCATTTTTTGGTTATAATCAAATCTAAATCTAATAGTTTTAATAATATGGATTTTATAATTTATATGTTATAATCATATATATATATATTTAATTTTAATTTTTTATACAAAAAATTATTAAAAAAATTTACAGGGATTTGGCGAAGCTAGCATCACTAAAAGTATGATTATTGACACGCTAGTGTCGCTAAAGACATTATTGGCGACACTTACACAAATTTTTTTTAATATAATTTAATATTTATAACTATAAATTTTAGTTGAAATATATAATTTTATTTAATATATAGTAAAAAAAAAATTGAAATACTTAATTTAGATTTAGATAGTAAATATAATTAAATTAAATATTTAAATTACATATAATTTAA
>QANX01002318.1:3945-32178 GCA_003254975.1 Ochetophila trinervis | reverse complement strand
TTTTGGTTAATAAATTTTATATAATTTTAATATTTAAATTATATATATAGCATATAAATTATAAGTATTAGTCTATATTTAAATATATACTAAATATGTAAATTATATTAAATATATGTTATATGTAAAAAAAAATTAAATTATATACATATCATATATATTTAAACTAAAAAATAAATTTTAAGATTGGCAACATTAAACTGAAAATTTAAATTGTTCCATTAATTAAGTTTCGCGCCTAATTAATTAGCGGCATGTTAAAGTTTTTGTATCGCGAATAGTTTTAGCGCACAATTTTTTCGCTACATATGCAGAATATGTGTCGTGAAATAGATTTGGCGGGTAGATATTTAGCGACACTCATAAAATGCGTGTTGCAAAATATATTTGCCACGTAGATTTCTGGCGACACTTCTCGAATGAGTGTCGTGAAATAGATTTGGCGCGTAGATTTTTGGTAACACTTGTCGAATGCGTGTCGCTAATTCTTTTTCGCACCACTCACAAGACATTTTGGCGACGTTATTGTGTCGCTGTTTTGTTAAAATAAAGACGACGAAGTAGTTTTATGTCTCGAATTAGTTATTGGCAACGCAATTTTTGGTTTAAATCGCGCATTTAGTGTCGCCGATCCACGATTTTGGCGTAGTGTTATGACGTCGTTTTTTGTTGCCATTTGCGAAGTTTTGATCCTCGTTCAATTCTTGTTCATAATCAAATATCAATTTGACCAATTATTGTTGTAAAAAAAAAAAAAGGCCTAACAAAAGGAAAAGTATTCGGCCATTAACGTTAAAAGAAATTAATAATTTCTCAAGTGTTCAAATCTGAAACAATTAATTAAAGCTATTAAACATGCTCTAAAAACATCACACCATAAAACTCAAAGAACAATTCCAATTAAGAAAATACGTTTCATGTCAAGAATACTATTTTGCTGGAACATTCGGTTAATCAACATACAATTTTGACCAAAAACAACGCAATTATGAATGATTAAATTATAGAAAGACAAAAAAATAAGAATACTAAACAAAAAGTTAAACAAATAACAATGGTGAAGTATGAATATATATATATATATATATTAGCAACGGAATGCCCAATAGAAAAATAAAAAAATAATTTTATGCGTATATATAAAATTATGAATGAATAATAAGACAACATGAAAATGTAAAATTATTGAATATATTCATATGTGTATTTATGTGTGCTAACCTCAATAGACACGATATTTCTAAATAGTTAGAACGTCTCCTGTTCGTACCATATATTAAATTTTAAAAAAAAAATAATATTTATTAAGGTTTGATTTTAGAAAATAGCAATTGTCCCACATTGTTTAGAGATAAAAAGCACATGGATTTGCACAAGTATAAATAGATGGCTTTAAAATTGAAAATTGAAGGAGTCCCACATCGGAAGCACAAAGAGTTGGTGAGCCACATTCTTCTATATAAGTAGAGGCTTCAACAACTTTGAAGAGGACTCGCGCATCTACACACACCAGAAAACATAAACTACTTAGTTTATTCTCGTTAGAATTTACTTCGAGTAGTCGAGTGTTTTAGTTGAAAATTTTAATTAAAAGTCTTTTGATCTAAAAGGCATTTGTAACCCATTAATTATATTGTTCTCAGTAATTAATACAATTGTTTGTTTAAGTTTGATATTAATTGGCGCACACTTTACTTTTTCTTTGGACTGTTATAGGTTCGAAGTGGCACACTCACACACTTGAGACGACTGATTTGTTGTATTTTACACCAACATATCTTTTGGCACGCCCGATGGGACTTCATTTTTTCGACTGAGGAAATGGTGCAGACTCATTCCAAGAATCAGGAATCTGACAACCACGGTGGCATTAGCAGCCGAAACGTGTCGAATGAGGATGGAACTAAAAGGGAAGCTGGCAATACTCCATACACGACAGAGATGTCTACTCAGGATTTGATCCGCGAGCTGTCCCGGAAGATGGAAGCATACCAAGAAACCCAGCAGCAAACGTTGCAAGGAATCTTGGAATTGCTGCACCAACAGGTGCAGACAACCCAAGCTGCGTCAAATGGCGCAAGGCCGACTAACGGCCAGGAGAAACAATAGGTGCATGCCTTTCAGGACGTACCCAATGGCAACACGCCAAGGACTGAGGCTCCGGCCTTTCAGGCCGGGTCCAGTGGAAATGATGTAAGGGTTATGCCTAAACGGCAAGTCCAGCCTTACATTCCTCCACCGGCAAGGAACAATGTTCCTGCAGGGGGGCATGCTGACAACTTAGGCCAAAACGTGAGGGATGGTTGGGAAGAAAAGAAGACGCAAGCTTTCCAGGCTATACCCAACATACATGGAGGGAGAGCGGATGTCCATATGTACCCCAACCTTCCAGCTCAGAACCAGATTCATGGTGGAGGGCATGCGGAGCATTTTGGACAGAACTACAGGAACAGACACTATAATGCCCACGCCTATCAAGCAGACTTCTACGCCCCGGCAATGAGGAATGGACCAAACTTGATGAACCAAGGCCAAGGCATGGATCGGGAAGCCGTCGAGACTATTGTCCAAGAGATTATGGGTCCTGCGTTCAGACGGACCGAACGTCCATCTTATAGGAGGCCATACCCCAACGCTTTCGACCGGATTGAATTTCCTAGGGGATTCAGGTTTCCTGACTTCACCATATTTTCTAGCGATGAGAGACAATCCACTGTGGAACACATAGGCCGCTTCACCATCCAGTGCGGAGAAGCAGCGGTCAATGATTTCCTGAAGTTGCGGCTGTTTGCTAATTCTTTGACAGGTCCAGCTTTCACTTGGTACATCAATTTGCAGCCTAACTCAATCCACAACTGGCAAGAAATGGAGCAGAAGTTCCATGAGCAGTTGTACAGGATTGAGCCAGAGATTTCCATGGCTGACTTATCGCAGCCACAATCCAGCATCCTCCAGCTCGCGGTCCAGCGGAGTCAGCCTCCAATCCGCGCATCCAGCCCGTTCCGCTCCAGGCCTCCAATTCCTGCAGCCCAGCAAGCGACCCAGCTGTAGCAGCCAGGCCTCATATTCCGTGTCCAGCCCGTTCCACTCCAGGCCTTCAATTCCTTCAGCCTAGCATCTGCGTCCAACGACCCGCGTCCAGCCCGTTCCGCTTCAGGCCTCCAATTCTTTCAGCCCAGTATCCGCGTAGTGTGAAGCCCAATAGCCCAACCCTGCTCTTTGAGTTGCCGAGTCCCAACTCAGCTCCGAGTCGCCGAGTCCGAGTCCTCGCCACCGAGTGGGAAACTGGTCCAAAAGCCGCCGCCGTGAAGCCAGTCCAATGCTGTGACACCAAGCCAACGCTGCTGCCATCGCAGAACCCACCGCACTGCCGCCATCGTGCACCCAACCGCATCACCGCGAATCCAATTCGGCCACCGCGAAACCAACCTCCGCCAATCCGCAGGATAAGCCTCCGCCGTTTATGCCAGGATGAGTCTCCACCAATCGCCAGCACACTTTTGCTGCTCCGGGTTATTTTTTCGATGGTCAGTTTACATGGGGTCATTTGGTTTTATGTATATATATATATATATATATATATATATATAAAAGAAGAAAGACTCTGGTTGCTTACTTATTGGTTGACAGAGAAGATTGGTCCACTGCTCTAAAAATTCTGCCGATCTGCAAGAAGAAAATAAAGTTATGACATTATAAACTTAATAGTTTATGTGAAGCATCTGTAATTTTTCTTTGTACCTAAAAGAAATAGTAAAAGTGCAGGCGCAATATCAATTGAAGTGTCAGCCATATTGTAAAATTATACATATATTTTACTCAGAATTTAGGGTTGGTAGAGAGAGTTTTTATATATATATAATTGTGGCAAGGATGGTTGCTAAATTGGAATTTTTGTTGTCCATTATCTATGGAAGTAAATCGTTTGGAGAATAACAAGAGATACACTACTCAATCTCAAACTTGGAAATTGGAAATATTGCTATATTTCCTTACATTTGAGTTTAAACTTGGAATTTGAGGATGACTACAATTTTAATTGGTGGAAAGGATGCAAGGACATGTCTTAATACTGGAGGAATCGACATTACTTTACAATTTTTATCTACAACAAAATTACAAAACAAGAGGGGCAATGTTTTTACCATATATTAATTTTTTTAAGAAAATTAATATTTATTAATGATTAATCTTGGAAAATAGCAATTGTCCCACATTGTTTAGAGATAAAAAGAACATGGAGTTGCACAAGTATAAATAGATGGCTTTGAAATTGAAAATTGAAGTAGTCCCACATCGGAAGCACAAAGAGTTGGTGAGCCACATTCTCCTATATAAATAGGGGCTTCAACAACTTTAAAGAGGACTCGCGCATCTACGCACACCACAAAACATAGACTACTTAGTTTATTCTCGTTAGAATTTACTTCGAGTAGTCAAGTGTTTTAGTTGAAAATTTTAATTAAAAGTCCTTTGATCTGAAAGGCATTTGTAACCCTTTAATTATATTTTTCTCAGTAATTAATACAATCGTTTGATTAAGTTTGATATTAATTGGCGCACACTTTACTTTTTCTTTGGACTGTTATAGGTTCGAAATGGCACGCTCGCACACTTGAGACGACTGATTTGTTGTGTTTTACACCAACATCTCCGTAAGTAGAATGTAACTCGATTCCAAAGTTACAGTCTCCACAGATTAATATGCAATCTGCAATAAAAAAAATATAATCCAAAAATAAAATAGAACGATTGTGCTGATAACATGTTATAATATAAGGAAATAATAAAGAACTAATATTATAAACATATGAATAAAAGAACTGATATCTTATATCTGAGTACTTCTACAATGGTGGAATGGTCTTATTTATAGGCCCTTCAATGACATAGATTAATACATCTATTATATAGATAAATATATAAGATAACTCAAGATAATCTATAATATGTATTTATCTTATCTAAAGAAATAAAGGAGAATTTCATTTACACCCCCTGACCTATAGTATAATTCCAAATACAACCTCGTGATTTCGTATAATGCATAAACACCCCTTACGGAGTTCTGACTTAACACCACTGTCATTGTCAGGTCCATGTCAGAGGGTAAAATGTCCAAAATACCCTTGCATTGATTAAAATAATAATAAATTTTGAAAATTTAAAAAAAAATGATGCAAATGTGACAGTTGACCGTTACTGTGTAACGGTCACAAATGTCCGTATATATACTGCACATAGCAGTTTAAAAGACACCTTCTGTGTTCTAAAAATTACTGATTACACATTTTCTTTTTATCCTACGTGCATAATCATAACCACAGACCACCACAAACCAGTTGCCATTCATTTTTTTCAAAATCAAGTGTTTCAAAAACACCCCTTCACCTGCAAATTTTACTCCTACCAGCAGAGGCACATAGCAAGACATTTAGAAAATTCTTTGAGCTATCCTACCAGCATAACCATAACCACACAGACCACCACAGACCAGTTTTTTAGCTATCCTACCAGCATAACCATAAGCACAGACCACCACAAACCAGTTGCCATTCATTTTTTTCAAAATCAAGTGTTTCAAAAACACCCCTTCACCTGCAAATTTTACTCCTACCAGCAGAGGCACATAGCAAGACATTTAGAAAATGCATTCATCAACTAGTAGCAGCAATATAAATGGCAGCAGCATCAAGTTCAAGAACCGAAGGTGCCAATGTGGAAGAAAAGCTAGAATAAGGATTTCAGAGTCAACAAGAAACCCATCCAAGTTGTATTTTTTTTGTTTACAAGGAATATGCAACTATTATAGCTTTTAGACTCTTGATAATGAAGAGTTTAGCATAGATGATGATGCAAGCAGTGGAAACATATCTCGACCATCCAATGAGGCAAGTGAAATGCAAAGTAAAAAGGAGATTAAAGCATTGGAAACAAGGGTGCAAAAAATAGAGGCAATGCAAGGTTTAATGAAGGTCATTATGTTTATGTTTGTTTTGCTCATTGTTGTAGTTGCATTTGCAATGAAAGTTATGTAAGTAACAAACTGAATAAAGTTATGAAATGAAGTGAAAACAAAATATATTGAAATAAACCTCATCAAGTGAGTATTACAAGCAGATTTCTATAAATATAGGGGATGCAACCCCATTACTAACTCTAAAGGCCACCCTAAAGGCCATCACTAACTCTTTATATGTTGTACCTTCAAAACAAAGGAGGGTCACAGCTACAGCTTATATATACACATCCTAGTCCTATATGACTCAAAAAAATGGCTCTCTACCTTTCCATTTACAGCCTTCCAAATGATTACAATATCAAAACATGGTCAAAAAATTCACCACTGCACAGCATAAACAAAAAAATAACCAGTGTCACTACCAATCCACTCACTTGATGACAAAAGGCAGCAACCAACCATTTGCAGCTACTGGTGTTGCTGCTGTGTTGAAGGACCTGCTCCCTCATCCTCTTTCTGCTGTGTTGAAGGACCTACTTCCCCATCTCCTTGCTGCAAACAGAAAAGAAATAGTATGAACAATAATTAATTAACTTCAAGCATTCATAAAATAATGTAAACAGTCAAGAATGCAGTGATAAAAATACCTTAGTGGTCTTTGATCTCTTTACATTTTGTGGACAGCTTCTTCTATTATGACCCAGACCCTTGCATATGCCACATTTCAAAGTGAAGGACCTAGTGTTCTTTGCTGGCTCATCTGGCTCTCTTCTTCTACTAATCTTTGGCCTACCAGGCTGCTTTCTCTTTTCTAGTGGTAATACAGATTCAACCTCAACATCCGGCCACAGGCTCTGATCTGGAATTGGGTGGATTGCAATGTTGTAAGTCTGCAAGTATGTAGATGTCTTCAAGCTGATATCAACATACTCAGTAGGGTTTTCTCTCTTGTACATAATGCATGCCATGGCATGCTTGCAAGGAATCCCACTTATCTGCCACCCTCCACATTGACAGGTTGGTTTGTTCAGATCAATGATGGAAACGGTGGTCTCATCAATAACTTCAAATTCATTATCTGCTGCCCAAATCACCTCTAAGTGTCTCCCAACCTTCTATATTTGCTGAATCTTCCCCAAGACTATAGGAGGAACTGATGTAGTCCATTTAGCTGCCTCATTCTTCCTTTTCTGAATCTTTCTCATCACTTTTCTTCTTATTTGCTCCAGCAATGATAAAACTGGCCCACACATTTCCATGCTAAGCTGACTGTTCCAAGACTCAGTCATGTTGTTGGTACAGTGGTCATTCTTCACTGCCACATCAAATAGATGTCTACTCCAATGACGAGGTGGAATTTTTTTAATCCACTCATATGCTTCCTGACTCGTAGTCCTTATTTGTTCCATGAAATACCCAAAGTCCCTTGCATTTGTGGATCTGGCAGCCCTCCAGAACAGTTTCCCCACCATAACACCAACAAATTTGTTCTTAAAATTAACAGAAAGGTGTCTCATGCAAAATCTGATTGGTGAATTGGGAAAATGGATAGCCAAACTACCCAAAATCCCTTTCTGCCTATCACTCATAAATGTAATAAGCCTCATATCTTGTACCCCAATGTACTCCATGAGCAATTGTAGAAACCAGCCCCAACTATCGAGGTTCTCACCTTCACAAACAGCCAATGCTAGTGGAAAGAGACAACTGTTGGCATCCAATGCCACAGCACTTAATAGCATACCACCATAAGGACCTTTCAAGTGGCATTCGTCCAAGCCAATGAATGGTCTACAACCATTCAGAAATCCATCCCTTTGTGCTGGAAAGCTTACAAAGAACCTTTGAAAATGAGGGTTCTCATTGGGCACATTCCTTGTGCATGACACTACAGAGAGTGTCCCAGGATTCATAACCCTCAATACATTTGCATACTTCTACATCTTATCATAGCTCCCTACATGGTCACCACTAAAGCTGTGGAGAGCTATCCTTTTAGCTCTCCACAACTTTTGCTTTTTGCACTTGACTCCACACAATTTTCTTAACTTAGGAGCTATAATTTTGATGTCCATATTTGGATTGCATCTGAGGTCATCCCCTAACTTTGTAGCTATCCAAGTGGCAGTTACCCAAGTGTTTTTCCTAACATTTGTGCAAGTGTGTGTAGGATTGTATGTCTTGAGCTGAAAGGTCTTGTCATCGGGTAGGAGGGATGCATGTGCTCTCCAAGGGAATCCTGACTATTTGCATCTAACAGTCACCCTAGTCCTCTCATTTTTCATTCTCACGAGCTCAAAACCTCTATCTATGGCAAAATCCCTCAACATACTTCTATAATGGTGTATATCCTCAAACACCATACCATTTTCCAAATTAATTTCAGTACCTTGTACATTGGGGTCATAGAATTTCCCTTTTAACTGCCTAGACAGCTTTCTAGTTGGACCCTCTTCCTTTGAGGCCATCACTGTCATCAGATTGATATCCCAATGAGACATCAATGTCAGCCTCATTTTCCTCACCATTTCCAGGTTCATAACCAGTCACTCCTTCTTCTCTTTCATCTTCACTCCACTCAAACTCCTCATTCGGATCAAAATCACTATCAAGGTCATCAGGGTCTTGTTGGAGAACAGGTTAAGGTTGGGAAACATGTTAGGAGAGTGATTCAGTAGAGGGTTGGCTTTGTGATTCAATAGAGGTTTGGCAAGGTACATGGGCAAGATATGGGGTATATGACTTAGTGTTTTCAGTGGGGTCATTCTCTTGGGGGTCTGGTTGGGTGTCTGGTTGGGTAGGTCTTGGGGCTGAATTTGCAGAGTATAACTCATCAGGCTCAGTAGCTTGCAATGGAAGTATTGTACAATAAAAATGGATAACATCTAAATTTCTTTCCCTAAACTTAGAAAACAGCTCCATTAACTCTCTATCAGTGGATATAGCTGTCTTATAATTGTTAATCCAAGGTAATCTAACTTCAATCTCAAACTTTTCATCTGGCATTATTCTTCTACCACAAGCCCTAATCATTGCCTCATTGCACAAGCATACTAAACTATACTTATCCTCCTCAATCTCAATTGGGTCATATTGACACCCTATGAAGTCTACCATAATAAGAACTGTTCCCATGACTACCTAAAAGATGTCAAAAGAAATACAAGTTTAAAAATTCAGTCACCATCAAACACTCATTGCATAAACATATAATCAATCAAAACAGTAACACCTAAACAATAACAAAACAAACTAGTTATTGCCTCAGTCCATAACCAGACAACATCAAAACAGTAACACAATTTTTATAAACCCAGTAAATAACATAATATTATATGCATTTCCATAAACAGTTACTAACAAAATGCAATTGCATTTCCATAGCATCCATAAACAGTAACACTAAATTATTCTACCACTTATAAACACTAAACACTAACATTTTAACCATGACAACACTAACATTTAAACACTAAATGCAGTCATCCACTTATAAACACTAAACACTAACATTTAACCATGACAACACTAACATTGAACAATCACTCATGAATGAAAGCATCATGAGTCAATTCATATTCAACATTTTTAATTGTCTCATAGATTGAGTTCAATAAATATTCAACATATTTAACCCAAAAAAAAAACCTAACTAACCTTTCACTGCAACAGACTGCTTTCTCCTAATGCACTCTATAAACCAACTCCAACGGGTGCAATCTATAAACCAAAGAAAGTCAAGATTGAGTTAACATTACAAACTATCACTCTTAGTAAACACATTTGAGTTAACAAACTATTTCTATTTAAACTTTAACACCACAGAGATAATATGTGCACATCTGAATATTTAGGACCCAAAAACTTTTAAAAATGCAACAATCAGATAGAAAAAGAAAAATAAGATGAATGCCAAAAAATCTTTCCCGAAAGCCACTTCCAGTGGGTGCAATCAAATCTTGAATTCGATTATTGAATGAAAAAACCCTAAACTCTAAAAAAAAGAGATTCTCACTCGGGATTTCAGCGTAAACCCAAAAGCAAAAGCCATTATCTTTGTCGAAAAAAAAATTTTACAAAAACAATAGAAGAGGAATGCTAAAAAATCTTCAAAATCACAGATGAAATTTTACTCAGGATATGCTTCGTGGCTTTCAGGAAAGACTACTAATTTGGAAACCCTAAAAGACCTTTCAAAACTCAAAACAAAATCAGAAAAAAAAAACATGGGGTTATGCTTCGTTTTCTGGAAAGAATACATGCTTCGACGTTCTTCTTCTTCTCTTTTTTCTTTTTCTTCTCTTCAGCCTCACCGAGTGTTTTATGAGAACGTTTAGGCAAACTGGTTAGGTGCAAACTGGAGGAATTTTGGCGCGAAAATGGTGTTCTCTCAGGTGTGTAAGTTTTTTATTTTTTGAAACAAAGGATGAAGAATAACAAAACTTGTTGAAGAAGTTTTGCTACGCGTATCGAGGAAACTGTCGTTTCACTCAATCAACTGACATCAAAGGTTAAATGACCAAATTACCCTTCTATCGTTAAGTTTAACAGATTTTCGCTGACGGTAAGGGGTGTTTATGCATTATACGAAACCACGAGGTCGTATTTGGAATTATACTATAGGTCAGGGGGTGTAAATGAAATTCTCTCAAGAAATAATAAGCATCCATAAATAATATTATCTTGATAATATCATAACACTTTTTCCTTTAATTGAGTTTTAGTTTGACCATATCCACAATGACATAGAGCTCCTAAATACAAGTTGATAAATTGGTGACACATCAAATTCTGAAGTACAAATTAAAAAATATAGTCAAGCAAAGTTTTTAAGTATTTTTCCAATTAGTTAGTAATTGATCAAAAATTTGGTACGTAGGTAATACAACAAACTAACCCATGGATCCTTCGGATATGAGAAGACAAAATTAATGGGACTAAAATCACCAGCAATGGTTTTTTTCAAACGAAGACCTCAAGGAGATATAAACAGCAAATCAGATCGCTGTTTTATCTACGGAAAAAAGGGCCACTTTGCCAAGAACAGGGGCTAGGCGTTTCTACAACACTGGTAATACTCATGTATGCTCGAGACACACAAAAGCCACTCCTGGGCACACAAAGTCTCCTGCCTCTTAGAGCAATACCAGTACTGAGAAAAACCTGAACTACTGAAGAATCAAAAGACTAATGTATTTTCTGGTGCACCAGATCCCTTTCGCAGGGCAAGTGCAGAGCATACTCATAACATCTCTGATGTTGATGAACAAGACATAGTAAAGGATCTTTGAGAAAGAAAAGAGAGAATTTAGCCGGACATCTTAAAATAGCAAACCAGACAATTTTTATTTGATTTTCCTCTTGAGAAACAAGAGAGAACGGGGCTCCTTTTATAGCCAGAGAGGGCATCATTACAAATACTTTTACCTTGGGTAAAAGCAGAAAGGAAAAGCAAAAGTAAAAGTAAACTAATCAAGTACATGAGCGGAAAAGTACAAGTAAAAAGTAAAAGCCACCGAAAGCATCACATGCTATTCTGGCTGGATGACACGTTAAGATTTCGGTAGTCTGAGTCATCCGAATCCAAAGATGCACTTCGCCCGAGGCCTTTCCACCAAGGAGCAGTAGTGGTATCACGTGGGCTGTCTGTCTTCCACTGAGGTCCTACGTTGTGATCCACATCATAGGGATCCTGGGAATCTTGGAACAGAGAATCTTGAAAGTTAGGAGAGGCCTGAGAGATACCATCAGACCTATCAGTAGGATTGTCAAAGTCACCAGAGGGGTCCAAATCCATTGGAGTAGGTTGGAAGGGCCTGGATCGGGGATCCTTGATGGGCCAAAATTTTCTGGACATGGGCCTGGGGGAGAACGGTCAGGGATAAGGAGGACTTCATCAGGTCCTGAAGTCTCGTCAAGGCTATTGATTTCTCGAAGGAAGTCTTGAAGTAAAGGCTTCTGGGTAGTGGATAATTGGGTTTTTGAAACAGTAGCCCATTCATAAGCCATTCCCTGAGCCCATAATTTGCCAGTTGTTTTATTGAAGTAGTATGGCCTATGAAGTATGAAGATGGATGATGTTTCCTTCTGTTTGTTTGGCGGGAGCTTCAATAAGTTCTTGTGTTGGAGAATCTTGTAGAGTTCTTCCCTCTATCATTGAAGGTTGTGAAACCATTCGAGAAAGGTCCAGAGAAGCGAATCATGGTTGCTTGTATTTATCAGATGATCGAGGAGAGGAAGAGTGGGGAAGACAAGAGCAACAGAATGCTCTGTAATACAACACCATAGATACCATAGAAGCTCATCAGTAAAAGTCAGCTTTGGATCAAAGTAGAATGGGACTGTAGAATATAACTTATTATTCCATAGAGAGGCTCTATGAGGCTGATCAAGACAATGAAGCACATGGTACAGGTAGGTAGCTCCTTTTTCTTTTGCATAGGCCAGGATGATGTGTGGGGGAAAATGATCATTAAGATATGGAGGAAGGTTTCTCTGGATAGTCGCTCGATCAGGGAGATGAGGAGGGTTGGCCATCATAATCAGGGGAAAAAAGGATATGTGAGAGATAAGTTTCATGGGAGGAGGCCTTGAGAGAAAATCTGGGATTAAATTTTCTTGTCCCTTAAGATGCTTGACAGAGAAGTCATATTTAGAGAACCAGTCCTTGAGAAGAAGAAGTTGCTTGTTAGGAAGGACTTTATTTTTAAAGTCAAGGACTTTTGGAAAGGACGAATTGTCCATGTTGATCAGGAAATGTTATCCAAGCATATGGAATTCAAACTTCTTAATTCCATATTTCACAGCAAGGATCTCCTTGTAGATGGTGTGGTAGTGCTTTTCTGCTGGAGAAAACTGTCCACTAGCATGGGCACAATAATGTCTTTTCCCATGATTATCCTCTTCAAGGAGAAGAGCTCCCCAATAATCATCACTAGCGTCAATCTGCAGGATCCGTTGCCCTGTACCAGAGATATTCAAAGGAGGTGGATGAGCGGCTATCTCCTTAAGGGCCTTTACGGCCTGAGTCTGGGTAGAGCTCCAGGGAGGAGGATTTTTCTTTAGCAGAGCAGAGAGCTTACTCGTGTGATGAGCTACCTTGGGGATAAAATCCCTTACGTAGTTGATAATTCCCAAGAATTGCTTATCTGCTTCTGGGTAAGATCTGCATCTGGGAATTTAACCAGCTCCTGTGTCAGATGATCTCCTGGTTGATAGATTCCGTCACGAATATGCAATCCAAGGAAATCAATGGAAGGTTGAGCTAGAAAGCTCTTTTGCTCAGAAAGCATGATGCCATGGTGCTGAGATATATCCAAAAACTGAGTCAGTAGAGCTTGATGTTCTTCATGAGTATTGGAGAACAGGAGGATATCGTCTATGTAGACGAGAGTGTTATTCAAGATAGGCTCAAATATTTTTAACATTTCCTTTTGGAACAGAGATGGGGCAACCTTGAGCCCAAACGGGAGAACAGTCCATTGATACTGGGCATTAGGTATGCAAAAGGCTGTTTTGGGCCTATCAATGGGATCAATCCCAATTTGCCAAAATCCAGCTTTGAGGTCGAATTTAGAAAAGATTTTTGCTTCATGAAGCTGGGCAAACAAGGGTTGGATCTTCGAAAGAGGAAACTTGTCATCTTTTAGAAAAAGGTTTAAGGGTTTGTAGTCTATGACAAGTCTTTTCTTTTTTCGGATGACCTCGGACCTTTTCTCAACATAAAAGGCCTGGCAGGCCCAATCAGAGATAGTGGGTTCAATGAGACCCTGGGCCAGGAGCTGGGCACATTCTTCATGGGCCAGCCTTAAGTCTGAGGGGGTCATCCCTGGATGAGAAGCCTTCGTAGGATTTATATCCTCATTCTTCTTGAAAGGCAATTGGACAAAGAAAGCCTGATTTCTCCAAAGAGGATAGGGATGCCTTTTTTCAAAATCTTCATGTGAATTTGCACACAGGTGAAGGAGGCTTTTCTGAAAATTAGAATACTGCGGGGGAGCCTGTTGAAGAGAAAACAATTTAGGAATATTAGTATAAGGTCTGAATTGGTTTTTATACCTGATTCCAAGGCGAAGGATACGAAGGTGCTGAGCTTGGTATCCATTCCTACCAGAAGGTCTTTGTCAGGAAGTCTACTTCCTAACACATGAGTCCAGATGACACAATTAGGAAAAAACTTGATTCCTATTTTTCTTTTTGAAATTAATTTGACTGAGAAGACCTTGTCGTCAGCTGCCTTGAAATATTATTTATAAGGAACCCATTGGTCTTCTGGCAGAACAGAGGGATTCATCATAGTCTTGTGAGCACCAGTGTCCATGTAAGCAATGAGCTTAATAGGGACATCATATTTGGAGAGTAATAAATCTATCTCAACATTGGGGATTGGTGGAGAAGAGTGACTGCTCTGATGGACTTGATTGAGGCAATATAGAGGACCATGACCGTCACTAGAGCTATCTGAGGAAGACTCATGGAGAGCAAAAATAGTGTCTTCATCATCCTGGGATTGCTCTTCAAAGAGAGATTCAAGCTCAATGTCTTTATCATTTCTGGAAGCCAACCCCATTTGGAGGGTCTGGATAAGTCGAGCAGACTTCTGTGGTTTATTTGGGCATTTCTTGGCAAAGTGGCCCTTTTTTCCGCAGATAAAACAGCGATCTGATTTGCTGTTCATATCTCTTTGAGGTCTTCGTTTGAAAAAATGGACCTTCTTTTTGAAGGAGGTCTTGAATCTTCTTTTCTGGGGAGCGGAAGGGTACTTTTGAAAATGACGGCTCTTCTTTGTAGAGCAGGAACACTTGTTATCTTTGCATTTGATCTGAAGATAAGGCTTTTGGCAAAGCTTTTCCAACTTAGAACCTCGGCTCATGAATTTTGTCCAATAAGAATGTTGTTCGCATAATTTTTCCAAGGCAATGAAAGCCTTTTGGTGAATTTCTCCGAGAGTGAGATGGATAAGACCTTTTTGGTCAGAGGCAACCTCCCTTTCTAATTCAGGCTGAATGTCATCAGGTAGGGAGGTAATGTAGACTTGTTTGAGTTCAATGCTGTCGAATCCATTAAGAGCATAAAAGAGCTTAGACATTCTTTGGTAATGAATATCTAAATCTTTCATTTTTAAAGAACAGCATTTCATGGCAAAATAATCTTTTCTGTTCTGCTGCTCCTGGGGCTGAGACTTCCCTAAAAACTGAAGACGAAGCTCTGCAAGAGCCTGGTTGAGAGGGAAGTTTAAGAACTGGAGCTGTCTGTATTCTCCCAGAGATTGCCACCAGTCTCTAAGAAACCCAACGGTTCTGGATAAGAAATCAACAAGGATGATCCTAGGATTTGCCTCAGGGCGCACAGCTTGATTATCAATCCAGGCAGCAAATTCTTTGCACTTATTATCCCACTGATGAGGGGGAATATCATCAAGGCTAAACCAAGGGCCGGTGTTAGGTTTTGGGAAATCATCAGTCGGCAAAGGCCCTAGAGGGGTGTTAGTTTCCCCAATATCTTCATCTGAAGGGATTTCAACAGTCGGATCAGGACAAGATTCTTACTTGGTAGTGCCTGAGGTAGGAGGGTCTGCCATAAGAAGATTAGTGATTTCAACAAGATCACTGTCAGAACTTTCTCCACTATAATCTATAGTGGCAGATGTTTGTGAAGAATCTTCAGAGAGAAGGGTCTGATGGCTAATGGCCATCTATTGAGGTGGATGCTGGCCAAATGTACCATCATGGGGATATGACAGAGGGGGAGATGGCATCCTTGGTCCAGGTGCAGGCTGCATCCTGGGTCTCGGCGTCAGCCTCCGAGGAGGAGGGGAGGAAGAGAGGTCCTGGGGGAACCTTCTCAAGAGCTCATAAGTCATCGTGGGAGCTGAAGAAGTAGCCAGAGTCGCAAAGCTAGACTGCTGGGAATTTGAGGATAAAGCCCGAGGATCCCTGTGTTTAACATCATCAGTAATTTGCTGAAGCTGTTTCTGCATCTGTCTTGGCCAAAAGAGACCTGTCGGATGAGCCGCTGAAGCTCAGTATGGAGGAAATCTATTTTGCCGAGGAGCCTTAAGTAGAAAGTCTGAAGTTCTTCAGATAAGGAACCAACTTTCTCATCAAGATAGTGAGAATGTCCAACAATCTGATCAAGCTTGCCATCTATTCTTTGGAGAGTATTGGTGTTGCTCTGAATGGCAGCAGACTGCCAGTTAAGGACTTCTTCACCAGTGGTGAGAGGAGCTATCTCTCCTGAAGGGGTAACCTTCTTTTGAAGGACAAAGGGCCGAGTAGGAGCAGGGGCCTTGGGGAAGGCCGGAAAGTCTATGTCATAAGAATTCTAGGAAGTTTGGGATCCAAGCATCATACAGGGAATAGGTTGTCCTGTGGGCATATGAGCAGGGATGGACTTACAGCTTTGTCGGAGAAGCTCATGGATGGGTGTCCTCGGGGGAAGAGGAGATTTCATTAAAGGAGTAATCCAGGGGGAGTCTGGATCATCGGGGTGGTGTCTTTTATGATGAGAGACAGGTTTACACCTAGTCATCGGCTTCCTTCTTTCTGGATATAAGAATCCCTAGGCATCCCGATACCGTCATCATCATCTGAATGGTCATTGTGACAGTCACAGTCTGGGTCACATTTTTCTGGGGCAGTATCCCAGATAAAATGGCCATTGATCTTGTCAACATATATCTTTTTGCCATTTGGGTAGAACTGTGACACTGGGATTTTCTTTTCTGAGGCCAAAGGGAAAATGGCCATGGACTGAGCAAAGGGAAGGCTGTCAGAGGAAGAGGCTTCTGACTCTGTGACTTCTTCGGGAACCTTGTAGGTCGTCTGGATGGTTCCATCAGGCAGCCTTTGGTATAAGGAGGCAGGGGCCTGAAGAGTAATTGGGGCTTCATGAGCCCTCTTCTGCAGCTTTTCATAATTGGTCAGCCATGTAGAAGGCATTCTGTCCATTAATTCCTTTCGACAGAGAGAAGGAGGAAACTGGACGATAGAAGGAATGTGGGGCTGTTCTGCTGCAACAGAGATAAAGGCAGGACCTTTATCTTGAACCGGAAGACAAAGGTTAATAGCATGATCCTGAAGTCTGTAGATGAGTTGGTGATGGATCGTGCCAGCATAGGCAGATCCAATCTGAGGAGCCCTTTGCATCTGGATCTGGATCTGAAGAGCTGAAGTGAGGTTTGGATCTCTTAAAGGCATGTTGAAGTTTGGGTAAAAAGTAAGCATCACGCTTCCACTGTTGAAGGTGGTGGTGATGGTGCCAATAACAGCATGTTCATATAACATAAACGTTTTGTTGAGAAGAGACATCCTGGCAGTAGCAGGAATGTTCGGGCGGCCATGGAAGCTGAGAATGACACGGATGGCTCCGAAATGGAGGTGAGAGTATCCCTGATTACGCCACTGATCAATGTAATCCTGAGGGATCTCAAGGGTGATATACTGTTCTTCAGGTGTAGCAGAAACAAGGCAGTGATCCAGACTGGTGGTCTGGATAAGCTCCTTAGTATAAACAAGACGATGGGAGATAAGCTGTCGGATGGATCTTTTATGTCTTTTGAAAATGGCATAGGGACTGATGAGAGGTTGGACAGTGGGATCGATATGGGATTCTTCTGGAATATATGTGTATTCCATCAGATTGGTGATAGTACGGGAATGAGGGGTGAGATTCTGAGAAGGGATAGAGAAAGTAGAAGATGATGTTCGTAAAGAGTCATCAGAAGAGATAGAAGGAGATCTGTTCATAGCTGTATGAAAATGATTAAAATTGTCTGTAGATCTACGAAAAGGTTGCATGATTAAAAGATTTCTTTATCTCCGATACCTATACTAAGAAATGTTCATCAAACTAGGACAGAAATGGAGTACGTGGCATTGTTATACCGATACACGAGGTCTGAAGTCACAAGGACAACTTCCTCTAGGTACTGGTTTCCAGCCAATATACCCAATTTTGACCGAAATGAAGGCTCTGATACCAACAGTAAATATAACATTATCATTTTGGTCCACATAGCGTGTCGTTTGGCTCAGGTATGAGTTAAACGTCATCCTTTTGGCTAACAACTTGTCGTTTGACCTTGGCCAAACAACATTGTTCCACCTAAAACAGAGTCATTTGTCATGACTTTATATGACATTGTTTTGGGCTCTATGGATGTACCTACAAATCGGCACCGTTTCATTGTAGGAGATGCATGTGTTGATGTCAACATTATAAAAAAAAATATATATATATATATATATATNATTCTCCATTTTGAAGATGTTATGTAACCAGAGAGTGAAAATGAACAATGCTAGCCATGCTGTACAGTGGTCATAGATGATGAATATAGTGTAGAAAATCCAAAATAGAACAAGACTTTGAAACTTACAAACAATTGAAAATAAAAACAGTAGGTGATTGCACAGATTTATAGTTGTATAACTTACCATACACATAAAAAAAAATGGTGAAATAAATCTTAATTTACAAAAGATCAGTCAAAAAATGTGTATATCTGGCTAGAGTGTCATTTTGCTTCCCATCGCAAGAAAAGAATCTAATAAAATCAGCATACTTACAATGAAGCCCTGTACCAGTGAGTTCATCAACCACACAGGTTTCTATAGTCCATTTTTAAGCAAAAAAAATTATCCTATATTAGAACGGTTACCTGTATCATTAAAAAGTTGAAAATGGATATGACTATTATTGGATAAAGACATTGAACATTTATCAGTCCAGAAGGAAAAAAGATTCAAAAGCACATCTTCGTTCGTTTTACAACTTTCCAAACATAAAGTCAAACTAGGCTTCTTAAATGGAATACAACAGTGTGATTTATTTTAGTTAGAGCATGCATATGATCTCCTATATCCAACCTTTCCTTACAAACTGAGACACATAAGGCAGGCACATGTAAAACAAATATACTTTCATCAAACCACATGTTGTCCAAAAATTAAAAAAAATTCCAGAACATATACTAGCACATAAAAAGGAACCTACAATTTTAACTAGGATTCATTCATCCAAAATAGGACCAACATGACCATCAGGATCAAAAGTGATATTTAATCAACCATAATTAATAGCACTAAAGGTAAGACCATACTGTTGATCATATGCCGTATTCAACCAAAAAGAGAGGAATACTTGAAAATGCAATAGAAGTTACCAGTCATACATTAAAAAGAGTAGAGAGTGCTGTCCTACAGTCTTCTTCTCCAGTTCGACCTTTAAGTCTCTCATTGTGAACTTTCAATTTTAGTGAACTCTATTATCTAAACATTGTAATCAATAAGAAAGAAACTAGGGCAAAGAAACACAACAAGAAACATCCATATAAAAGCAGAAAAAACAGTAATTTCTTTTGGGCTACCTGTATCCTTCCAACCCAAATGATGAAGAGGATCCAATCCCTGTTCACGCATACTCTCAGCCAACATCAACCAAAGCCTTTGACTTCTCAAGGCCAAGTCCCATGTATCACACCCAGGGGTTCTGTTTACCATCCATAAGTATCCCTACCGTACAACCATCTCAAATGCCGAATACAAGGTCAGGGATTTCCTATAAAAAAGAATCAGACTTCACCAAATATACACTTTCATTAAACTCGGTGAGTTCACAATTTTCTCTTTTTTTTACTACGTTTTTTCGGAAACCAAACAGGAAAAATACAAGCAGAATAACAACATACCAGCACCGGTGGCACCAGAACAAGGCACGGCTCTGTCGACTACCCCGACGGATAAGTCCGACCCGATAAGGAACTGCCGAGCAATGGTCAACCCGATGATTCCAGCTCCGACTATGACGACGTCGAAAGTGTGGTGCGATGCGGATATGGGCTTCGAATCGGGTCGTGCAAGCGGACCGGTTCGATTCTGTGGAGATTTCCGGATTGATAACGGAAACGGTTTTCCGAGGAGCTTGGAGCCGAGGAAGCCTGACTGGTAGGCAAAGCTAGAGAATGGAGTTTTAGACAGTGAAACGACATCGTCTCTATGAAGGTTGAGGTTCAAGCAAAACTTTGAAGCTGAAGCCATTGCTTTCAATTTTTCAAGCTTCTTTTTTTTTTTTTTTTTTTGAGAGCGAGTGTGAGTAGCTTCCACAACAGCAGTCCAGTAGTCCAGTAGACGTTGGTGTTGGTTTCCTACTTTCCACCATTTCAGCTCTCAATCTCCCCTGTCTATTTTACACTTTGATCGTTTGAGACACTCCGGAGTAGGTGGAGGTAGAAGGGAGAAAATTAAATTGGTCAAATAAAAAACAGGACATAAGTTTTGTATATTTACAAAACTGCCACCGGTTTTAGTTTAGGTACAAATTATTTTGTAGGTGTTCATATTATATTTGAGCTATAAAATTTTTTGTAGCTAAAATACAGTATTACACACAAACTTAAGTGTTTGTAGCAAAAGAACATTACATTTTTAATTTTGGAAGGAGGGAAATTTTGCCGCCTAAAAAATTGAGGTTTTAGTTACAAAATTGAGCTACAATGAATGTTTTGTAGCTGATTTGTATGAAATTTGTAGTGATTAGCTACAAATCTGGAGAATGTGAGAAAAAACACCATTTAGCTAAAAATCAATATTTTTATGGCTAAAATTCGTAGCAACTGCTCACTTTTTTTGTAGTGTGTTTAAAAACTTCTGAATCGAAAAATATATAATAACAATTTTTTTTTCCATGCATTAGCTATTTGGTAATAAGTTGCAGAGTCTGTAAGCTATATATATATATATATATAGTAAACGGGAACAAAGCTCTATTCTCTGAAATTACCAAAATCATCCTTTAGCAAAAAAAGAAAAGAAAAAAGAAATTGCCAAAATCATATATACACGTATGATTTAGGTTGTGGACCCTTTATTGAGTGACGGCTTGTGCCGAAAGGTCCTAAGTGTTCCCCCGACAATTTTACATGCATGTAAAAAAAGAAAGTGAAGGTTTTTAGCTACACAGAATATGTTCATCAAGATAAAAGAGATAAACTAGGCATCTATCTTAGCATGCTTATACACCTAGACATATTAAATATTCTATAGCCAAGACATTTTGATAATATTTGTATCAAAATTGTCATTAAAAATTTATTTAGTAACGAATTTGACATCACAAAAAACAAACTATTTTAGTGACGACAATTTAAAATTTGTTATTAAAACAAAATTTTAGTTATAATCTTAATAGAAACTATAATTAGAATGTTTTAACCATAAAATAACTGTATTATATATATATACTACGCCGAAAATCCTAATAAGCGTCTCAAAAACAGTGTCGAAAGTTGTGTGTCACGAAAAAACATCAGCGACAGATAAATGCGTTGCAAATATGAAACAATTGCTGACGCAAAATGTCGCGAAATAACAGACAATTGGCGACGCATTCATCGCCAATTTTGGTTCATTTGGTGGGATAAGTGGCTGCAATTATCCTTAAAATTGGCAACGTTGGTGTCGCCAAATATCCCCTACAATTGGCGATGCAAGCATTGCCAAATATCCCCACAATTGGTGACACTTGTTCTTGCCACCAATTAGCGACGCATGTGTCCCCAATTTTCTCCATATTTGGTGACAAAACCGTCGCCAATTCTTTCCACAATTGGAGACACTTGCATCTCCAATTATCAGTTTTTTGCGGCAAAAATTTACCGAAATTGGCGACACGTGCGTCTCTTTTTTGTTAATTTTTCGCAAAAATTATTCTTTACTGATACCATTATTTCGTGACGACAGTCATCGCTAATTATTTATGTCATTTTTTTTAAACCGCAACAAATTAAATTGTATTGACAAATTAAACAATTTTTAAAATCGCATTTCAATATTTTATAAAATTAATTTAAATGTATAAATATTATTAATTTAAACAAATTTAAATTTCATTATCTTTTATAAAATGATGAATGACTTATTGTAAATGATTAATTTAGTTGAAAAGAGAATCAATTACTAATATATATAACAAATAAGAAAAGAAAAAGCAAATATGTACAAATAATACGAACAACAAAATTATAAGCAATTATATATTTCCATAAATACAATAATTAAATGCGACATTGTTTTATCGCCTAAAAGTGTATATATATATATATATAAATGGAAATATGATATCTTACTCTGAAAGTAACGGGAGCAAAGCAGCTGTCAATTTTGCTATAAAACTGTCGACGTACTGCTGGGTCCAAACATTATCTTGGAATTGCACATGCATATCAAATAAGTAGTTCAAATAAGTATTAACTAATAATATCAATTCTTATTGACTGTTTAGGGTATTTTAATTATTATCATGTCCTTTTCGAGTAACATTATTTACTATGATGTCCCACATGATCATCATCACATAATACCCGCATCTGTATTTTCTAGTTGTTTTATCGTCTATACAAAAGTGATACAAGAAAACAAGTTAATCATTATATTAAATAGCTAAATAGTTTTTTTTTCCACATACATTTAAAGTGTATTTAGATATATGAATAAATATTTATGTGTATAAATATTATTTATTTACGTATACAAATCTTATATTTATATACCTTTGTTTTAGGTCATTTAAGCTTTTCGTACTTAATTTTTTTTTTCGTCCGTTGGACGTACGATTCCAAGACAAGTACGTCCTATATGTACATTACACAAACATTATTTATATCACTAGAAATAATATAAGCAATAAATATTGATTATTAAATTTTATTAATAATCATCCACATATATATAGTTAATTATGCATACTTACGTATTCAACAAACCCTTGAAGTCGGCCATTCTCTGAAGGTTGTTCTTTGGAAGCGCATCATGAAACCATGCGACTGCTAAATATGAGGCAACAATACCCAGCATCCACTGATCGCTACAAAAAAAATAATTACAAATTGAAATTATGTTTACGCGTACATAATTAGCAAAACTCAAATAATAATAATATTATTAGAAAAACCTATGGTACCGTGACCAGTACTGATGCGGGCATCATAGAGTCATATTCTAGCATTGGAGCAAAAGATGATGACATCATCTTACCTAGTAAACCAGTGATGCGTTCTCGAGTTAAGAAGATCAAAGAGAGAATGCTTGGATTTGTGAAGAGAATTATGGATAAAGATCTATTCAACTTTCCAAATGACTTGAACACTTTTCCGAGGCCTAATGATCATTTAAGCATGATGTCCAAGCAAGGGATAAAGGTGGTAATGATGCTTAGGAGTTGCGGAGACGAAACGACGTCATTTAACAAAAAACATCTTATAATGGCATTTTTGTAATTTAGCTATTTTCGGATTATAATGGCAGTTTTGTAATTTTTCCTATTTTCGTTTTTAGGGTTAGTTTTCAACCTTAGGATTACTTTCTTAATATTTAATGGTTTAGATTGATTCTTGATCTAACCCTAGTCCTTATATAAAGGGGGATCAATTCTTTTGTAAGACAGATTTGAGTTTTTAATCAATTGAGAGAATTAGTTTTCTTATTGCTCCCAAGATTGTTCTTGCAAGGTAAGGAATCAATTTCTTCTTCTTGTTGCATTAGGAGTTGAATTATCTTATCAAAGTAGAAATACTTTGTGGCGATTATTCTTCTCTTTCCCTAGCATTCTAATCCACGTTTTTAGATACAAATTATCTAAGGGTTTGGTAGGGCGGGTTCTTGTTTCCAATTACTGTTCAATATTTCTTGTATGTTTGGGGTTTCAGATTCTTTAATCTTGGGGTTCTGCATCAAGTACGGAAAAAACCATAGTTGACCCCTTGTTGCATCTTTCCATCGCAGCAAAATTTTCAGTTCTTGCTCATCTAGGTTTTTCCTTTCTATATTGGCTATATCATCAGGGGATATAAAACAATATTTTCCTAGTTGTTCACCCATCAGTCGAGAATGTAAATGCCTAAGCAGTTAATTATCATTTACATAATTAGTTGTATGTAACAAAATGATAGTAATAAAACTTTGAGTAATTAATGCAATAAATTTCGAATTATGTACCTTATGTAGAACAAAATGCAAGATTGTTGCAACTCTTGCATGTAATAAAAATCTTGGATATCTTTCTTCGAAATTGATATCCACACTTCATAGCCCATAATCACCGGTGGCAAGGAGGTCATCCACAAGTGATAATTTTTGTACGAGTCGATCCGCCTTAACAACTCTATAAGTGCAAGGCTAAGTTGTAATAAGCCGCCATCGTTGAATTTAGCATCAGCATTTTTTGACACGACCTCTACTGGTGTAGGCCTTTAGGACCTATGTGAGCCACTTGATCCAATTGCAACCACCTATTTTCCCTTCGATGTTTTCCTATTCCCATATTCCTACAACCAAAATAAAAAACATTTTAGTATCACAAAAAACATAAAAATCTGTGCAAACACTTTCCAATTTGAATATACCATATTGCATACCTCATCGAATGACAATATAACAAGATGTTGGGGCCATGTCACATATGCCTGTTCTGCCTCTTTAACATATATCATGTCGAAGAAGGGTACATGTAACAACACTGTCAGATCAATCGCTTTGTGCACAAAGATTCTAACATTCTCTGTTCCTAACTCTACACCATGACAAATAGAACTATCAGCTATCAAAGAGCCTGTTACCACAATGTTATCTCTTGTCCCTTTTGCAAGTTCACATAGAATGTCTTGAATTTCAAACACATGTTAGAAAATGTCAAACAGTTATGATAATAAATATTATGAATATATAGTAAGAATTTAATAATGGTACACATCCCTCATGCTGTACAGATGTTGGATTACTAGGGGGAACTGCTGCTGCAGGGGGAACAAACTGAGTGCCCAAATCGATGACATCATTGACCCGAGCACTGCCTAATTTTGCCACATGACCTGCTCCATGTGTAGGTGACAGCGGTGGTAGGTCAAGCCCACATGCGGCAGTGATATCGCATACGTCGTCCATTGCCCATTTCTTCTGGACAACATCGAACAGACTACTCAAAACCTGCTCCAATTTCTCTATCCTAAAATTTTGGGTATGGATCCTTACATTTACATCGGCTTTGTTCTTATTTTTTTTGTGTGCTTTGCCACGGTGTTTTGAAATAATTCTTGACCGTGAACCCTTTTCCCTTTCCTTGAAGCCGACCAGGATACTCCTCAGATCCGAGGGCTTGTGTAAGTATATCATTTGGAGGAGATGCATCAATAATGCCTTGAATGACATTTTTTTTCAAAGCATGGTACAAAAAACAGTGAGTTGGAAAAAATTATACCGAGACCAATTGCTTATATTTAATATATGATCACTAATTTGGGGTATAGAACTCACAATGTTTTCAACAATGGCCTCAACTTCCGGGTTGTCTACCCATCTATCTTTCTTGGTTCTTGCGCGTCTCCAAAGCTTTTCACGCTCGATCGGTTCGGTGGTGCATCTTTCTGATTGCTGTAAATTTAGACATATTTCTAAATGTGACCAATTTGAAATTTAAAAACTTAAACTTAATCTTAATGTGTGTGTATATATATTTATTTATATTGCCAAGTCGATGGGGATATTTGTTCCCTTGCCATTTTTTAGATCGATCTGTACTTAAATTATGTAAATATTGACATCATATATTTTAGGATGAATTGATGTTATATAAAGTATTCTACACATGCAAAATTATAGCATATATGAAAAACAATATAATGTTTTTACCTTGAAATTTTCATCAAGCGTTTGGTCGAGAAATGTATCCCACTATTCTTGCATGATGAATTTATACTTGTGAGTAGGTGGGTACCTGAAGAGTTTGGGTTTTGTCAAATATGGGGTCCCATACTTCTCATACAACATGTGCTTAAACCTTCTCCTGTGACGACCAGGATCCGGAGCCAAGGTAAGTGTGGACGGGTGTAGGGGGCACTGGCAGGCTACCTTACTGGCAGAGATTTGATCCAAGAGCCAGGGTAAGTGTGGGCGGGTGTAGGGGGCACTGGTAGGCTACCTTACTAGCAGAGATTGGTGTTCAATCCCACATCGCCCGGGTGTGGAAGGGGTCATGTGGTAATGGTTCAAATGTAAAGTGAGCACTCTCTTAACAACCAAGGCCTTTTCAGAGAGTTTGGCTTCAGAGTTGGAAGAACTCTAGGATTAAGCATGCTCCAGTGGGAGCATTCCTAGGATGGGTGACCCCCTGGGAAGTCTGACCAAAAACTCCAAACCGTTTGAAGTGCGGTGGCTAAATTGGAGACAATATTGGTTGGAGAGAGAGTGTGGTGTTACAAATGGTATCAGAGCCTGTACCCGGCCGGAAATGTGCCAGCGAGGACGCTGGGCCCCAAGGGGGGTGGATTGTGACGACCAGGATCCGGAGCCAAGGTAAGTGTGGGCGGGTGTAGGGGGGCACTGGCAGGCTACCTTACTGGCAGAGATTGGATCCAAGAGCCAGGGTAAGTGTGGGCGGGTGTAGGGGGCACTGGCAGGCTACCTTACTGGCAGAGATTGGTGTCCAATCCCACATCGCCCGGGTGTGGAAGGGGTCATGTGGTAATGGTTCAAATGTAAAGTGAGCACTCTCTTAACAACCAAGGCCTTTTCAGAGCGTTTGGCTTCAGAGTTGGAAGAACTCTGGGGTTAAGCGTGCTCCAGTGGGAGCATTCCTAGGATGGGTGACCCACTGGGAAGTCTGACCAAAAACTCCATACCGTCTGAAGTGCGGTGGCTAAATTGGAGACAATATTGGTTGGAGAGAGAGTGTGGTGTTACATCTCCACTTTCCAGCACAATCTCTAAGAGTCTGGTCTTTTTGATAGTCATCATTGCATGAATAACTCTATATATAACAACGTCAATGTCAGTAATTAGTAAATAACAAAGTAATGTAATTCGGTTTTAAGTTATAATACCTTTATTGCTACCTATAGGTTATCTTTCAATGCAGGAGACACATCGTGCTAGCTTGTAATGTTAATCGGTATCGTGGAAAGAGTGAGTGAGCCCTCCAAGTTGGTCATCTTCACAGCTTGCTTGTTTAGTAGAGCTCCATGCTCATTGTATTGTAGCTGCAACCGCTTTGCATCGACCTCCTTTCTAAATTTTGTTAACTTTGTAGGTCCCCGACCTTTCCTCTTAGGAATTAGAACACTTGGACCGGCGTCATCATCGCCGGATGAAGGCTCATCAGGAAGAAGAACAAAATCCTCCTCGGGTGGATCCATTAATTTGTAGCACACATCACAGTCACAAAAACAAAATCTATCATGACTACTAACTTTAATTAAGTTTAATTAAACTTTGTGTACAATTCAAAGGACCCTAACAACTCTAATATGCATGCATTGTTAAATGGTCATACTTTAAATTCATCTCCTATTATATTATTTTTATATGGTCCTAATGTGTCGCCTATTGCTTATATTTTTAATGGTCCTAATGTGGCGCCTATTGCTTATATCTTTGAATGGTCCAAATGCGTCACAAAAAAATAATATAGATTTTCATATATATACACACGACCAACATAATATGAACAAAAAAATTTAATGTTCACCTATCAAAAAATATCTGAATGCATATTTTTCATGTCACAATTGAATTTAGGCACATGAGAACAAAGTCATGTCACAATCATCAAGATCCGCATATTAGACAAAAATGAATTTTATGTACATGAGAACAGATTCATGTCACAATCATCCAGTGGAACAACAAAATCATGGTCCATTCAAACAACTATAAATGGATAAAATAACATTTATAGAAAAAACAAGGTGTGTGAAAAATATACACCGACACCAAAGGCATGCCATATTGAAACAACAATAAATGTATACATTTTTATATATAAACATAAGTAAATAATCAAATGTTTACAATGCCCTAATAGATATATTATATATAATGCATAAGCCGAAAGACATATATCATATAACAACCATAAATGTATAAAAACAACAACAAAACAATCATATTAATCATCATCACCATTCGTCTAACATAATTTATCCATTTTCTGCTAAAAAAAAAATGGTGGAAACAAACTCGAGTCCGGCGGAGGCGGTGTGTAAGAAAATGACGAGTCGGGTTCGGCGGCGACGTGTATGAAGATAGTCACTTAGGTCCTGTGGCAGCGGCGTGTATGAAGAAAGACAGTTGGGTGTCAGTAGCAGTGGGTATGAAGAAATACCCTATGGTCTGGCAATGGGTGTAGGAAAATATACACACAGTGGCTGCAAGTTTGAGTTTAGGAGGATGAAAAATAAAAAATTGATTTTTGAATGTTATCGGTGTATTTTTTTTTTTTGG